>OMNO01013990.1:5115-22137 GCA_900303215.1 Trachyrincus scabrus | reverse complement strand
AGAGAGAGAGAGAGAGAAAGACACACACACACAGAGAGAGGGACACACACACACACACACACACACACACAGGTGTGTGTGTGTGTGTGTGTGTGTGTGTGTGTGTGTGTGTGTGTGTGTATGTGTGTGTGTGTATTGCATTGTTATTAGTTCCTGGTCCGTTCCATAGTAATTTTCTTTTCTTTTTTACTGCGGAAAGTGACAAGCTTGTGGAAATGATTTGCAGTTCTAACTCCTCTAATGTAGCAAACTATACTGATGTGCTGAATGACTACAGGCAGTGTAGTCGTAACCGAGTTCTCTGAGCTTAACGTCATATTCTGTTTGTGTTGTACTTGGAGCAACTGAACAAACCATGTATAGAGCTCATGCGGGAATACTCATTATTATTTCAACACAATTTTTTTGTGTTTGGTTATTTCCTTCTTTAGATTCTGTGAGATGTAAATGCAGGTAACATAGGCTCCTGTAAAAGAAGAAAAAAAAAAACAACAAGAACAGTTCTTACCTACTCATCAATGACAACATTGACACTATTGTGGAACACCTGTAAAACACACACTGCACTGAAGAGCATCCCTACAGTAGAACAACGTACAGCTTATCACTACCTTCAACTCACCCTTCACGCCAATAGTCTAGTGCAATCAATCACCTCCAAGAGGTCCCTGTCACACACACACACGCACACACGCACGCACGCACATTTAAGCTCTTAAATCAATTGCCCCTGGTCTGCTAATGCGACACCATCTCAGAGAAAACAACATATTGAGATTGTCTTAAGGATGAGTCCCTCAAGCTTCAAGTCAATCATATGGAAACCACCATCTTTCGGACAATTGGACACCGACCATTACCAGGCGTTTACCCTTTCCAAACACAATCACACCATCAATTCTAATGAGGTTTATCCTTCAGCCTGTATAATACATGATAGATTCACCTTTTCCCGCAAAGCCAGATGTTCCTGGAGCACAGTACCACCTCTGTCCATGCCTACATAATTTTAATTATAATTCTTTGCTTTAAGGTTTTTGCTACCAAAATGTAATTATTAGCTATTAACTTTATTTTTGGTAGTTACTACTTTTATGTAAACTATTGAGTCATTTTAGCAGACGCTGTTCTCCAGAGCGACTTACAGTGAATATGTTTTAGATACATGTCAAAAAGGAAGTGTCAGGTCGAGGTTAGGGCAGCTCAAGGGTGCCTACAGTTAGACAGTGGGGGTTTGAACCTTTCAGCTGGGAGTTCTTCTCAACCAGTTTTGCCCTTAGGTTATTAGGTTATTTTATGATTGGAAAAGTGTATGCTACACTGTGGAGAATGAATTGCAAGCCTGCAGGGAGAGGCAAACGAAACACACATGTTGCAATGGGCAAGCGATACACACTAGAGTGTGTCTATGGGGGGACACACCAAAGGTAAAAGTCAAGGTTATACATTTCTTTAGCCGTTCATCACAATTACAGTCAGGCCCTCATTGAGTTGAGATTAGACCAATCAAAACCCTTGCCCTGAGCCATCGAACTCACCTTAACCCAATGGTAAAAATAAATAAACAATGTATTTAATATTATTATTATTATTATTATTATTAGTTTTATTATTATGATTATTTATTCACTCATCCCCCTTGTTCTCTTGGACATGAAGATGTAATTTGTTAACTATTGTCTTAGAATATACAGTTTGTTTGTGTGGATGAATTATATAATCATGAGAAAAATGTAATCTTTTCTAGCAATAAATCATTAGCCCTCAATAGCTCAATACAATATATATTTTGCTTGTAGAATTACGAGGATGCATACACCCCCTGAAGATAAAATAATAGAGCAGTCCATGATGTCTAACCCAAGGCAAGAACGGGAACATAATTTAACAGTAAAGCAATCATCCAGCCAATAAAATAGTTTTGTCCGGTACATCTACTGAATAAAATAAAAGGTAACCTAAGTTAAAGACAGACAGGATAAAAAGGAGATGGCAGCAAGAGAGACAAAGCAACGCATCACCTGGATGTCCAGTGAATTAATAAATAAACGCGATGGAAAATGTATGAAGAGATTAATTTAATTTAATTTAATTTAATTCATTATTCTTCCATTAGGAACTTTGTTCACATGGTTAAATATAGCTAAAGCAAATGTTCAATCAGGAAGACGATATTCCCCTTCTATTTCTCATCGATCTATGTCTGGGTTCTTAATTCCCACGCTGTCATTGCAGGCCCCTCCCCTTCATCTCTCAACCAATCAAGTCCTCATGCACTAAACAGGAGTGCAATTGCGTGCCAACGCACAGTGTATATATACATCTCTCATTCATACTGGTCTCTGTTGTTCTAATTGCGACTTGTGGCAGGTGTTAGCAAGCATCAAACGCTCGTCATTATTCAGCTAATTCATCGGCGCAAGCATACCAGATTCGATCACTAGAAAGTGATCTAATGCCGAGATGCCTAATACGTTGGACAACACTGAACCAGCTTCCACGTCCTCTGTTTCGAGGCATAGGAGCACCCACGTCACCGTATGCTAAACCATGTAACCTGCACCCGAACATCGCAGCTAAGAGTCCAACCCATCGCCAGGGCCAGCAATCACAACTCAAAGACTTGGCTCCAATCATCGTCAACACCACTCCTTCTTCCCTGTGATTCAGCAGAGGAAACGATTCACTGTTGCCACCTCCCCCGCCCATCTGAGTGCAAAAAAAGGAAAGAAAACCTCTTTGATTCTAGCCTTGTCCTATAAGTCTCTCTTGCAAGGTATTTTCAGTCGTGGGAGGCGTGGCTTTTGCCAGGCTACTTCGGTTCAGCCGAAAACAGCGCTCTCATCACCACAATGCAGTCCTTAATCGGTTCCCTTCAGCCCTTTGACACCTGACTGAAGGTGCAGAGAATCCTGGGACATCCAGGTTTTCGGTTCATCAATATCCTACCTTTCTTCCCCACTCGTCAGGGCCTCATCTCATCGCCCCCACTGTCCCAGCCACCCCATCCCCAAACGCTCCCCTATCTCTTATACTCCACCTCCATCTTTTGGGAGACCATTCATTTTCCAAGCCCTTCGGAGATGTTTGCGGCTTTAAGGGTAAAGACTTAACTTGGTCTCTCTAATTCTGCCATCACCAGGTTGTGATAAACGTTGCTTCTGGCAAAAAGATAACTGCATTCTATCGACCAACCCCGCTTGGCCAGGGATTCGTTTTATGTTCCCTCTATCCACAGAGGAGGGAAGCGCTACATGTAGCCTACCTGGCTCTCATAGGTGACTTGTCATGAATACAGGTAACATATTGTCAGTATCACAGCATCACAGTATCACAGTATCACAGCTCTCGGGTCAACATGCGCCTGAACTGGTCCGGCTGCCAAGCAGTTTCATGCACCAAATGCGGGAATATGGCCACAATTGCACCCTATGCCCAAGACCGTCATTTATCCCCAGAGCACAGCTCATTCATTCAACAAACCATGCCCGACATCAACATCACCCCACGCCCACAGTCGATCGGTGCGGCCGGCAGGTGCATCAATCTAACAAATGCAATTGCAATAGCTTCAGAGAAATGCGTGCACCTACCTCAACTGAATTTTCTTCATATCTGCAGGGCTTTCAGGGAGGCCCATTCAAATCCGTCTGCATTTCAGATCAAGAGGCAGTTCCAACTTTCCAATTTACCTGGCCCGTTTGGCTCTCCTCTCCAGTGTTCGCACTAGCCCTCCTGAGATAGCGACCAGAGAAGAACGGCTGATTTTCTGCCTTTCTGTCTCACATCAGGCCAGTGGCGAGCATCAATTAATTCCTCAGAATTTTTCCCTTCACTGCAACCATCATGCCACCAAGCTTCTCAGGGAGTTAAATCACGGACTGTTTAAAAATAGTGCAATTCCCCCATCCCAGTGGCGCTGCAACTGTTTGGGATTGGGGGGGTGGGGCGAACAGGGGCAGTAGTAGTTTATCGTTTTCAATATTGTAACGTTACTGTAAATTATGGTGCATGCTTATCAGCCTCTTTTTCTGCTGTAAATGGTGAAATAGCCGTAGGTATTGAAGTATTCAGTGGTCCCAGTATGCAGCTGGGACCACTGAAGCAGACAGCTGAAGCTCCGACCTAAACTTCTGGTCCCACCTCCTGGCAACGGAATGGCACCTCATTCTTCTATGACGAGATTGTGCACTCTTCTTCACACCCTTTTAAACTTTTTACAGATGCTGAGGTATTTCAAGCCATGACTTCCATGGTCAAGTCAAGCATTTAGCTGGTGGTGGTGTCATTATCATTATATCATACTAAGCTGAGTTAAGCAACATCGCAGTCATGCTATCTGTTCTATCAGATCATTGCTGGTCATGTTCACTGGGTATTACTATCTCTGCATGCCATGTGTGCCACATGCCACTGCTGGGCGTTCTATTAATATTTGCTATGCAATTGCTGGATTTCCGTCCTTCCATCGCTGGGCGTTCCAAACATATAATTTCGCCCATAGCTGGGCATTCACAAGCCATCACTTTCCTGTCTCCCATTTCCTGTCCCATAAATAAGCCATTGCTGGGCAACTCTCTGCTTTCCGGTTATTATAGCACGACTTATACATTCTACTAGGTGACTCTCACTGCACTCACTGATCACAGAGTATTCATTCATGTCATGGATTAATTCTATTTGTCAATCCATTAGGTGCCATTCTCATCCGTCAAGGTAATAACTTTCATAAAAAATTTTTAGGGAATTCATCTCCCAGCAGACTTCATGGATCCATCGTCCTCATGAAGAATAATTTGATGGTGTCTAATTGCCAAATGTATTGTCAATAAATGTTGTGGCTTAAATTGTATTGATTGAAGTGCTTTTAAGAGATGTGATACAGACATAAAAGTACAAGACAGCAAACAAGTGCATGTTAAAAGCATTGTAAAATGTCCAAGTCCAGACTAAAATGTAGTACACGGGTCCACTGAGTGGTTAAAAACTGTTTCAATTACTAAAATAACTAAAGAGAGACAGAGATGGACTAAGAGAGTGTGTGTGTGTGTGTGTGTGTGTGTGTGTGGCACCAAAAACTCCAGCGACTGCGTCAGCTCCAGTCCTCAGCACATTTTCTTCATTATCCATTTTTACAATACCTCAAGAGGTCTGCGTCTTTAACAGACACATTAAGACTCCCAGACTCACAGTCAGTGAGAGGCAAAGTGGTGGAACATCATTAGCAACAGCTAATTCTACTGTGAGCTAACATGCTACACACAACATTTCAAAAAGAAACAACCCAAGGCAAGGTGGCTGACGGATGGCTATGGCATTTCTAACAAATTACACTCAAATTATAGGTCTTATATCTTACCTACAGCACCTTTAAACATGTATGTTCCCTGGCAAAAGTTCTTTATCTATTTTGCTAATGTTATTTTACAAAAGAAACCTGCAATACAGTTTTGACATGAACACCTGCTTTTAAAGTAGGCCTACCCCTCTTTCAGACAAATTACTGCTGGATGTTTAACGAACAAATTCATTAAATCAATGTAAATCCCACCTAATTACAGACATAACTAAAATGACTATCAGTGTGTGCTACCACAGTGCCATTCTCTCACATTTCTTGCCTAAATTAATTTAACCAGCAAAAAAAGATGAAGAAGCTTAATATCGAAGAAACTCAACAATGTGACAAGAGACTTTTCTCATTATTTTGGACTCTGTAATTATGTTTATTTCTATAAAATCAATTGATTGAGTTACAACAAAAGCCTAATTCATGTCCACAGGATTCTTTTCTTCTCATTACGTTTTACAGGATACATTTAAAGTCCATGGCGAACTACTATTAGATACATTTTTAGCTTCAGTTACATATGGACACATACAAATACAAAACAACAAATAAATTTCAGAGTGTTTTGTATTTGTATGTAACTCTGCAAAATGCAAAAGGATTTGACACAATAACAATTCAGCAAAGTCATTCTATACAGTCTCCACTCTGTGAATGACCCGGTGTCAAAATCAGGGACAGGACACTCTTTGTCTATTGTATGTTGCACAATAATCCTGCATTCAAAACTTTTCAAAAAAGAATACTGTAGCAGTGTCAACTGCTACAGTATTCCACTAAAGTGGCTTTTATGGGCTCACAGAACACAGGTAGTGATTACTTAATGCACAACAGGTGTGCAGCCTCACCCATCCCCAGAGACACATTCCACAAATACATAAAAACGTTTGAAAAAACATATGATGCATTACGGTAGTGTGCTGCAGGTCTTGACTGCCGCACCTGCGTGGGAACACAGGTCAGGTCAGCAGAGACAGATCACCGTGTCAGAGCCAGAGGAGATGAGAGAGTTTAGAAGAAAATTGCTCCATGTGGTTTTTGTTGTACTGTTTTCCTTTGGTTTTTTTTTAACTTAGAGACATCTGGCAGCAGCAACAGGACAGTGTGTGTCTGTGTGCATGCATGCGTGTGTGCGCATGTGTATGTGTGCACGTTTTTGCATGTGCGTGTGTGTACGTCAGGGTTTTCAATTTAGCTGTAATCACTAATGCATTAAGACAGTGGTAGGAGTGGGTACAATTGATTGATCGATTAATGTAGTTTGATTGCTTCATTGGCTGATTGATTGGATAGATTTCACGGCAAGAGAGACTCCAGGAGAAACTGTGCTGTGAGGAGCACACGGGAGGAAAACTTCAAATGCACTTTGCACGTTTTTTAAAATTATATAGCACTACATATATAATCATGTGTCGTATGGTCATGTGTCAAGCTCATGGTCATAACTAAAACATAACGATTACAATGCTCAACTGGGCTGCCCCACCCAAAAAAAACTTGGAGCATGTGTTCAATTCATTAAATTTTGCTGACACAACACATTACACTCTTCGTCCCTCCATTGCAGTTCCCTCTGAGTTCGAAGAGGCTGGACTGGGGCTGCACTTTTCCTGCAACTTTTTGCTCATTTCCGGGCCCCCTTGGTAGCACCGCACTTAAACTCGGTCATCCTTCCAGCCAGCTCCTCACAGTCCTCGGTCCTCGATCATATTTCAGACAGATCTCAGGGAGGTGTCTGGTCTCGCCCTCCCGTGAGAAACAGACCAGGCTGACGGATGGTCTGAGACATGACCAATGACGTTGCAGCCCCTCAACCTTTCTTGAACCCTGACAAAAATCACTTCTGAGCAACTACGTCAGTTGCACAGGGCTGCTATGGGGGATGAATGTCCCACGGATGTAATGGATGTAAGTTTTATCGCTCTATTGCTCTGTTTTGTTTTCAATCTATAATCAGGTCCAGAAAAAAATGTTTTTCTTCCAACCCCTCTGGTAAAAAAAACCCATTCTTTCTTTGAACGCTGACAAAATGTATGCTGTTTTTTGTTTTGTTTTTACTTTTGTCAAGTATCGTCTAATTGCATAAGATGAGATAAGACAAGGCGCCCGATAAAAGACGTGTCAAACATGGAGCAGTGCCATGAACCAAGAGACTCTAGGGAAGGTTTTGTTCCCTTTCATTATCATTATCATAGCAACATTACCACCTCTCTCTTCGCTGACTAGGGGTAGGGGGAGGAAAGACTCCATTGAGAAAGTGCTTAATGAGAGAGTGAAGAGTACAAAACACACACACACACACATACACAAGCTGTAGTCAGGGTGACAAGACAATGCCGAAAAAGACAAGTTATTGAGGAAAAAAGACAAAGAGAGCAAAACAAAATCTGGGGCTAGGCTGAACTTGGCATGTGGTCAATGCATAGTCCCTTGTGTGCTTGTGCTTGCTACAGACATGGCAGTAAAACGCAATGTCATTTTGTTCAGTTCCAGAAAAGGTGGACTTGGGTTTGAAGTAAGGTTGGGTTTTCCTTCCGGCTAAGTCTTCTAGGAGCAAAGAGAGCAATACAAAAAAGCAATACACCTATAGTGTTTCATGATCACCGTTGATTTCCTAATTATATTCTCTAAGTACTATGTGTTGTCTGAATAGTGGACAGTGGAAAGAGAGAGAGAGAGAGAGAGACCAAATTAAAGAGTGAGACAGTGACAAAGAGCAACACAGTGTGTGTTAGTGGTGGTTATTTTGCAAGAAGTTTAATGTATTCTCTCCTGCTTTCTCTCCTCCTAAAAGTTTGTTTTATTTCAGGAACACATTGGCAGTCATTGCCAGTATTTGCAAACATCTGGTTTTCATATCTCTTCTTCTTCAACACCTCCCACTCCCCCCCACATACATACACATGTACACCCCACTACACTACACCCACTGCATTCTTTATCTCTGTATATTTATGTGTGTTCAGCATTTCATTTCATACTGTTATAAAACGTAAAGGAGGGCAGGGGGTATCTTTTTAATACTCATTGAAGGCAACAATCTGTATATTTATTTATTGTAACCAATACAAATTCTCTGTACTTTAAATTAGTGATTCTCTGGTGGGTCACGACCCATAAGTGGGTCATTTTGAGTGGGTCGCAGAGCATATGCCAAACTTTAACCTTTAGAAAGAAGCCCAATGTACCTAATGTTTCAATGTTAATTCACGTTTCAATGGCTTACTATTTCATTGAGCCCCAATTGTTGCAGCTTTTGTTCGCTCAATGTTTTAACAGTACATGAAGGCATTGTTGATTACTGCATTGTCTATTTTTGGGACGTGACTTAATGACTAATGACACATGTGGGTCCTGAGGCTAGACCAGTTGAGAACCACTGCTTTAAAGCTGCATGAGATAACGTGGCACTTTGGCGGCCACTCTGGTCGTGATAAAAAACTGCACTGTGTTTTAAGAACTGCACTTCCCACAATTCCCCACTCAGTTGCTGTAATGATGTATACAAACACAAACACGTGTGGAGAAGACTGGAGTAGATACACCTCAGGCGTGCAAAAACCACTTGCAGGAAAAATGGCGCGAGGGGACAGCCTTAAAAAAAAAAAAGAAGCGAGCCCCCACCCGCATAAGATAAGACGCAAGATTAAATGCCCCGCCCGCGAAGGTGACGGCGAAGCCTGTGGTCCGCAGAAGGAAATCAGTCATGATAGCAGAAATGTGAAATATAACTGTGTTCCGTCTTTATATAGGCCTATTATATACAATAGGCCTATATTAAGTAGGCATATACATATGCACATACATATAAATATATTAAATACCTCTCAAACGAATATGTCTCAAAGTGTACAATATAAAGGATTGACACTAAATACAATAACTGTTTGTTCTTGTGTCTGAGACGCATCGCCATGCCATGCACACAGAGTATGGAGTTCTCAAAAACTTGATTAGGTATTATTCATTTGTTCCTATAACTATTTGGGAATATGCCTAAATAAAAAGGTTAATGAAGGTTGAGATATAAGCAATGATTTTAGTTTGACGATATTCGCTTGCAAAACAAAATATCTAGTCCTTCACTAGAACAGTGAAGGACACTGAATTCTTTATTGCAGATATAATTGTGTGAGTTCTCAACTGTGTGATGCGTTATTATTCATTCTTTCATATAATTATATAGTTAAAAAGGTTAATGTCATTGTTTCCATTATTATTATATCCTATCTTATCACCTAACAATGTAGGCATTTTCTTGTGTAACTCTGTCAACTCCTTTCCATGCTGTCATGGTCCGGGTGGAAATAGGCGGAGCTGGGTTGGGGGCCCCTGTGTGCATGTAGCATCAATATTAAAAATATTACTAAAAATGACTTTCGATTGACAGCCCTACTTGTAAAAAGCCTACCAAACGAACAAGAGTCAAACGAATATTCATGTAGCAACGTGAAACACGTCATTTCCCTTGCAACAACAAGATTTCCTGCCACTGTAAGAGACAGTACACTGAAATTCTAAAATAATAAATTCACAGGGTCTCATGTCACAAAAATATTTTTTGGGTCTTGCTAAGGCCAATTCATAAACTTATAGCAAAAAAAAAGTGAATACTTAACTGTAAAAGATTTATCTCATGCAGCTTTAAAGCATGTGTGACGTGTGCTGCAATTGGCTGTTTGAATGGCGTTGCTAACTGAAATCTACCACAGTGCACCAAATAGGTTGTTTTCTCGTCCAGAAACAAACTCACTGCTGCTTTGCTAGCAAATTGTAGCTTAAAAATCAGTAGCCTGGTAGTTAACCTAACAATGGCAAAACAAATGGAAATGTTGGATGTGAAATAAGAAAGCAAACCTCTGGTTAACAGAAAGAGTCTTGGTTTAAGGGTGAGTTTTGTCTAACAGTCATGCGGCCAGATCAAACTCTCTGCTCTGACACTTCCCTCCTGCATACAGAGTGTAATGCTTCTAAGAGACCGAAAACTTTCTCTCTAGATCTAAATTTACACTTTTCCGGAGCCCCATGGATAGTGGAGTGGGGGATCAAAAGCTTTAGGAAGCCCTTGATGAAGAACTAATGCCAAGTCTGTACCAGCGGAAGATTCTAGATCATCCCTGACAGAATTAGAGCACACACAGCCATGGATATCACTCGATACAAATCTTTCTACACACTTCTGAATCCAAGAAACATACACTCAGAAGGTTGCTTTATTTGTGAAATATAAACCATCTTGACAATTTTAGAACAGCTGATTCTAAGTGCTGTGCAAACAAAATATGGAGCCCACTAGACCAAACCACCATCACATGAACATTTTAAACCGGTATTGTAGGCAACGTGATATGGCTGATGATAATCCATTGCTATCCAACATCCAACTCTGTCTAAAGGGGTGGCGTTTATGCCGTCATCATCAATGACTTAAAGTGGTTATCAATTATGGTGATTGTAAAATGGATTGCATTTGTAGTACCTCACAGTGACCCACTGATGCAGACATTCTTACACTGACAGTGGTGTCAACCATGCAAGGGAACAGCCAGCTTGTTGGGAGCAGGTTGAATTAGTTGTTGTGCTCAGGGACACCTCAACACTTGGCTAGGAGGAGCTGGAGATCGAACGAGCAACCTTTCCATTGCCAGACAACCTGCTCTACCTCCTGAGCTACTGTCTTCTTCTGGAATCACTGATTTCAAAGATTTCCTGAGTTGATGATAACACATTGTTTAATACTACAACAAGGTAAAAAATGTAATTCACTGTAGCGATTTAAATTTGTGACGTTGCGTTGTCTCAAAGTAAAATAGGACCTGAGCAGTACATCACAAACGGACACATTTTGAGGATGTCAAAGTTTTAGACTGTATTTTTCTTTAGGTCTGATCAAACACTAAATCAAGGGTTAGGGCCAGCCATGGCCAATCAGAAGGCATTCCCATCTATTCCCATCTATCCCATCTATCAAAGAATCTATCAAATAATCGTTTCAGTTGGTGCAATTACAAAGACTCTGAATTAGGGTGCCTCCCACTGACTCGTTTAAATTCTGTCTGAAATTCCTCTTCCATGTTTTATCCATGGGTATGGAGGGGAACACATAGTTTCTCCCGAAAAAAGGAATGTTCGTGAAGGCATTGGTTGTAAAAAGAGCGTTTTTCATTCATCGCAACACTCTATGGGAATGAGTTTCCCCAAATAAAAATCTTCAAAGTCTTTCACGTTTTTTTTTTTTTTTAAGGTTATGCACAATCTTGTGACTGACCTTGACTGAGCCAGTCAAGGTCAGTCAAGCCACCCTTGGCTGTCAGTGGGGAGGGGTTTTCAAAGAAGCAGGCCCAAACGTTGGCCCAAGTCAAAACACTGTTGGCAGGATCAAATTAGACATCCCATCCTCAAGAGGCATGACCCAAACATCTGCTCCAGCACTTAGATACAGATACAGAGATAGTATCTACAGTCGTAGATACAGGGGAGAAAAAAGAGCAGAACTGCAAAGCGTAAAAACAACATCTGTGAATGTATCATTCATAATCAATCATCATATTACTGAATTATCACAGATAACTTAATTATAACCACAATATTTATCTTTTTTTATGATTTAATGTGCTTTAAGCAACAAGGAATTAAGGTAATCCATTCCTTGACACAACCAAACACAGCTGTGTGTGTGTGTGTGTGTGTGTGTGTGTGTGTGTGTGCATCCTTGTGTGTATGTTCAAGTGTCCGTGCATGCATGTGTGTGTATGTGTGTGTGCGTGCATGCATGTGTTTGTTTGTGTGTGTGCACACGTGCACACACACGCTTGTGTGTGTGCGTGCATGCATGTGTTTGTTTGTGTGTGTGCACACGTGCACACACACGCTTGCGTGTGTGCATGCATGTATCCATGTATGCATGCGCGCGCGTGTGTGTGTGTGTGACGTATGTGTGAATGGAAGGGACGGGGTGTGTACATGTGGATAGTCGACATTGGAAGAGAATGTAGCCTGGGCCATGTGTGTTGTCTTCAGAAGTGATCCACAGCTCTTCAGTGAATCAACGCGACCGCTCTCTGTCCTAATGCTAGTACTAGTAAAAGAGTATCAAGGAAAGAACCTGTAGAGGAGGATGTTGATCAAGCAATCACCCGGGCTGTCACAGGATGGGAAGTTGGGGGGGGATTGGGGTGTTGTTGCTACAAAAAATTCACAATTGCCAAGCAAGATGGAAAAAAACAACAGTATTGATCTTTGATGCAGATAACCATGAAATACACACTCTTCAAGCAAACACATTCGACCCGTTATGGTGAGTTAGTTTGTCAATATTCACTCTTTTGTCATACCTAAGGAAAAGCAGAGGTGGATCCTTTCCCCCCTGAGTCTCATTTACTTAATCTGGCAGGCACTTTCACAATGTAGACAAATGTAGACACTCGAGCTGTTAGGATAATCCATGAGGCAGGTGCTACACTTTACACATAATGAATGAGGTCACGCTTTCCACATACCAGCATCCACCAAGCCAAGCCAATTAGGAACTATTGTGATGTTTTCAGAGGAAGTGGAGAAATTATACCATATGTAGTGAAGGGATGGACAGTGTAAGCTTGTTCTTTAGCAGATGATGGGCAAAGAGACAAGGTTATGTGATGCAAGGATTGGTCGGGAAATCACTTCGCAAACATAAATAATTATATATATATATATCTCCTGTATTCATTCTTGTGTGTATATTAAACTGCTGATTCAATATCGTCCTTGCAATTAATCAACAACACCAGGCACTCCAGTAATCATTAACTGATCGTGCATGCGTGTGTGTGTGTGTGTGTGTGTGTGTGTGTGTACCTGTGTACAAAACGCTTGCTCTCCAGATACGCAAGGGCAGCGCTAAGTTGGTAGGAGTACAGAATGAGAGTGGCCAAGTCTAGACTGTACTTCCTCACCTGCAGGAAGGAGCGCAGCTGGAGAGAGAAGAGAGAGAGAGAGAGAGAGAGAGAGAGAGAGAGAAAGAGAGAGAGAGACAGAGAAAGGAGAGAAAGAGAGAGAGAGCAAAAGAGAGAGAGACAGAGAGTCGGAGGATAGGAAATAGGTTACAAACACAGATGACGATTTGCAGGCACCGCTACACAACAGGCGGAGGTGTGCTCCCTACCTCCCCCAGGGTGCAGAGCTCCATGATGATCCACACGGGGTTGTCCGTGATCACGCCCATCAGCTTGACGATGTGGGGGTGGTCGAACTGACGCATGGTTACTGGGTAGCACAGGACATGTAACGGTTACTCATAGCCCAACCTAACCAACCTAATTGAGGTTATATAGAGGTTGCGCCCCCTAGGGGTGGTAAGGTCAGGTGCATGCGCATCAGTATTTCCATTGCCCCCCCACCCCATCATTGACATACTTTTTTTTTTATTCTATTTATTTAATGGAGGATTATATGGGAGGGAAAATATGGCATTATTCTCATGATGAAATGCCAATACACATGACTACATGACCTGAATGATTTTAGTGCCAAGTGTTACGGACGCACACGATCAGACAAACAAACAAACAAACAACGCCATCACAGGGAACTCACGTGCTTCCTGGAGGAACTTCTCTCGGACGCTGTCCGACGTGGAGTTCTTACACGTCTTCACGGCCACCGACAGGGCCGGGTTCTCCTAAGCACACGCAAATAAAAGACATTTCCATCATAGCCTCTCAAACTGACACGAAGACCCCTGTGTAACATCCGTCATCGTCATGACAACGTCTGAACAGCGGAATGTGAAATATCGTGGCAGACAGTTTGGTATAATGGTTCAATCCACTTAACGGCAAAAATACAAGAAAATAACAAAGTTGCAATTTATACGACAACAATGTTAAAGGAGGAATTGTGTTGGAAAGACGACCTGTTGAGAGACATCTAAACGTAGGATAAATACATCTGCCTACCGGGCTGACGTAGACCCCCTGGTGGACGTCTCCAAACTGTCCTTCTCCTATGCAGCGGCCCAACTCAATGCAGTCCCGCTGGATTTCATAATCCCGCGCTGGACGAGAAACAGATAGACACAAAATAAAATTATAAAAATAGGCCACTAGAGGTCACAAGTGTGCACACGCACACACGCGCACACACACAGACACACACACAGAGAGACAGATCTGCATTTAACCAAGCTTAACAGATCAGAGCATGGAACATATTTGTGTGCAGGTGGATTTTGTAGGCTTGCTCTAAGAAAATATGTTCTGAGCTCTCGTGCTCTGGAAAGCTTGGCTGATCAGAAGGGCTTGATCCCAACAGCATGCGACACTAATACAAAACAAACGTCAGCCAGTCATGCCGCGTGGACTGTGGACAAACAACAGCTTGGAAGCACACACAATGGACATGGTTTAGAAGTAAGATTTGGGCTATGCTTTTATCGCATATGTTTTTGGCCACGGATGAGCCAGTGGGCTCTAGCTTAACTCTTAAACGAAGACTGACCATGGATCTTGGCTCCAACAAAATACAAACAACATATTGACCGTCAAGCAATCATCATTATGATTGCTTGACGGTCAATATGTTGCTTTGAGTGATTACAGAAGGCAACCAACTATAATCGTCATACAGTACCTATGTTTTTGTTGGTGCTTGGCTATTTAATCCTGTACTCGCACATAACAGAGGGGGTCCCTCGTGTAGAGTACAGAACAGGTGGCAATACCAAAAGCCTGGTTTTTGAAGAACCACAATATTCACCATATAACTAACAACACATGAACCAAAAGGTAAAAACATAATGGAGGGAAGGTAGAAAATAGGTGAGAATTGTAATATACAGGAACAAGCAAAATGTAAACGTAAACCTAAAACAATAGTCACAACCACCAAATCAAACATCACAATACGACCAGCTGGTACACATACTCTGATCTTTACCTTGTTCTAGTCCATAGTATTCTGGCAGAGAAGGGTTAACAGCATAAAACAGAAACAGCTAACGGTCAGTTTAGAGATCAAGGGAACAGAATTGAAGATGGCCTCCATTTGGCCTGTGTCAGCACTTTCATTCCACATCCCATAAATATACGGCCGGGAGGGTCTACCGCTGAATGTCCGAAGTTTACGAAACACGCCATGTCAATTGTTCAGCAATGTTGATCAGCGTATTTCATAATAATATTGATTGATATTTATTGTATCGACCTCAGTACACACTACTGAGGTCACACACACACACACACACACACACACACACACACACACACACTGGTTTTTGCCCATGTTCAGAAAGACTACCGTGATGTTTTAAGTGGTGTGCCTGAGTGTTAAGCAACATGTATCCCCCCCCCCAGGACACATGGATAGCGTTGGTGGTCAAGCTTTGGAGGAGTCTCCGTGGACAAACATGCCTAATCATGTGACTAATCATGTGACTCGCAAAGGCAGCCAATGGACCACACTGAGTCACTATGAGGCATGAACAGCCATACACATATTATGAAGAAATGGACTTCATCGTTCACGTTGACACGGCAACGGCTATCTGTCAGCCACATGAAGCCACGGTAGATATGATAACGCGCGTGTGTGCGTATGTGTGTGCGTGTGTGTGTGCGGTGCGTATGCATACTCACTGGAAGGCATGGTGTAGGTGTCCTCTTCATCTATGATCTCTGCGTAGTCGTCGGTTTCTAAGAGAGGTTGAAGAAGGCGCGGTTCAGACAGGATTCAACCATGTCACCATTCACACCGACTCGTGAAACAGGCATGGCGAGCGTCTTAAAAGCAATAGCTACAACACACGCCGACTTCCCTTTTGAACGTTCTCATGCCTCCCCCTGATTTGCAGAAAATCTTTGCGTTTCTTAACTGCCCCGAGGCATGGAACCAAAAGATGGCCAGGGGGGGGAAAAAGGACACACAGTAAACCACGCGCGTGTGTGTGTGCGCGTGCGTACCTTTTAAAATGCCCGAGCTCATAGTCACACCGCAAAACATGCACACATGCAGAAGCCAGAATCATGACCGAGCGATATGCGACAGCGACACAGCAGTGCTGGGTCAAAGAGAGCCGTCACAGGAAGGGACATATGGATGAGAGAGAGAGAGACAGAGAGAGATAGAGAAAGGAAGGGAGTGAGTGAGTGAGAGTGAGAAGAGACAGAGGAAGAGGGGGATGGAGGGTCAGCGCAGTGTATAAAAAGGAAAGTGGGAAGACAAGCAGGAAGGAGGAAGCAATACAATGTTTACAGGAATTAAAAAACAAACTGAAAGAGGAATGCGAGGGAAACGGTGTCATCAGAGCCAGACAGCCGAGAGGAGGGCAGACACAGAGGATCCGTCTGTATAACTACATGCACACAGCCTTTGTGAGCTTGCGTCCATCTGGTTGAAATAAAAATACATTCATTTGTGGTGTAGGTTGGTTGCCGTTCTTTGTATAGATAAACCTAATCGATTTTTCCCGTCATATTTTGAATTAACACTGTAATGATTAAGCCAGGGACACATTCCCTGAGGTGTAGACCTTGGTATTGATTGATTCAAGTTGATCCGTAGCATAATCATGGACACCAATGGTCCCTAGGAATAATCGATCAATCTACGACAGATCAATAAAACAGATCGAGGGTTTGGCTCTATTCATGTGATAACAGGAACGCCTGCATAATGCAATAGTATCATTTGTC
>OMNO01013985.1:0-10530 GCA_900303215.1 Trachyrincus scabrus | reverse complement strand
CAGGGGGGGGGGCGGGGGGTTCTGTGTTTTTTTCATCGCCTTCTCATTAAAGCCGCTTGATTGGAATACAAGCACCGCTATGTCTATCTGAGCACTTTTGCTTACCGTATTAACTTTTTGTTCGCATCGTGTCGAGTCTAATTCATTAATTATTGTTTTACTCGGATCAAGTCGGAATAAAACATGCCAGAAGAAAGTGGCGATGAGCACCCCCCTTCTGAGGAAACATCATTTTCAGGTTTTAATCTAAAAGTTACCTTTGTTATAGGCATCAAAAGGATTGCCTGCATTTAGCCTTGTTTGGCAGTTTAATTGAACACACTTACATCAAAGGAATTAGATTATTTAGTGTGCACATAGTTCTACGGATATAATTGGCTTAAAAGACGCTGTGCTTTGGACTGGTTGATCAATGAACCAGCATTGCAGCAAAGATTTGGAAGTTGGCAATAGAGAGGATTTACTCTCTATTGCCAAGTAAATGGAAGAGACACAGAGCAAATCACAAAGGATGCATGACAGATTAAATGTATTGACTGAAATGAGATCAAGGGGGAAAAAATATACATATATATATATATTTAAAAAATGTTACTATGCCAACAGCGGTTTATATAACAGTTAAATTAACAGTTAGGGTCAAGACAATACTGTTTAGATACAATGAATGAAATGTATTAATACAGTTTTCGAGGTTATTTTTTATTATCAGTTTATCAGTTTAGTCCACAGTACTGTCTCGTTGAATCTGATTGGATGTTGATATGGATTTCATCATCTGATATATTGAGTCATTGCATGTGCACAGCATTTTAAAGGTGGATTCCAATAAACTGATCACTTCTGATTGTCAGCTGCATGACTTCAGTGTCTGAATGAGCATGATGTTCCATTACCTTGTGTGTGTGCAGTATCACACATGCTTCATGATACTGAAACATGGAGACAGTTAAATGTGGAGAAACCTGTATGTGAAGAGAAAGAAATGTGTGAATATTGGTGTGTGAATAGTCACTCATGACAAGTGTGTAGAGTCTCTCTCATTGTCTCACTCTGCCAGTACTTTATAAGACTATTCTTTGAGATTGATTATTGTTTAAAAAAACCTACATCAATCAGGTTGAGCTTTTCAATAGTGGTTTGCATTTGCCTGATGGATAGACGTAATGCATTTAAGCATACACCTGCTATCAGCGAATTAGGCATTTAGTGGAGGAGTTACTGCGCGTTAGCAGTGATTACATCTGTTAACCCCCGCACACAGGAGATGTGTTGAAGAGAGCATCCCCCTCCGGACCACCAACACCAGCAACAACCATCCATGGCGGTTTCCTTCTCAGAAGCAAACAGCGGCTAATGCTTGTAAATAGGACACAGCTTTTTTTTGTGTATAGGTCACCACTTCTTCTCACAGCCCTCGGTCTATGCATATTTGTATGATGCGTAGAGCACTGGAATATGACCTGTTTGTTGGGGCAGTGTTCAAGCACCTTTAGTGGGCTGTGGCTGTGGTAGCTCCCTCTGACTGTGTGTTGTGTGCGTTGTGGCCGGTTGCAGACGGCACCCCGTTGGCCTGGTGGCTGGACCAGGCTGGTGAGAGGAGGACCTACTGGGGAGGCTTCCTGCCTGGGGTCCAGCAGTGCTCCTGTGGCCTGCAGGAGAACTGCCAGGACATGAACTACTTCTGTAACTGCGATGCCGACGTCAACAAATGGTAGTTCTTTTTTTTAATCTTTTATTTTTTATTACTTTTTTTAAGTAAACGTTGGAGCACAGTATGTCATATATTTGTCGACATGATATATATTTAATGATGTCTACAATAATGGCTGTTTGCTATATATATATATATTTTTAAAATTTTAATAAAGATGTTAAGATAAATACCATTTTGTGCTAGGTCTATTCACGGATTCAAATTGATTGAAAACTCACTCAATGATTCATAAACAAAACCAAATAATTATCTTATGTAGTCCCTCACAACACAAACACTGCCTTTTGCCAGACGTTTTCAGTGTAACTAACATCGTCCGAATAGCTTGATGGAATATAATATGTATGCAATGTTCCAATGGAATAGAAGAAAACAAACAAACAAACACGATGATTCATTAGGGCCACACTTTTGCCGCGGCCATTTACATTTCAAGGGCACGTTTGGGATCCTCTGGGATTGTTTCCCTCTGTGATTCCAGACCTTGGTGTCAACATACGCACGCTCCAGTACACACACATGCACATGGATACACACACATACATAGCTCAACAAACATTTACATGTACATGTACACACACACACACACACACACACACACACACAATCGGACACACATCACACATGCACAGACACACACACTACACATGCACAGACACACACACTACGCATGCACAGACACACACTACGCACACATACACACACACACACACACACACAGTATGCATGCACAGACACGCGCAATACACACCCATTGGCTAGCTCTCTTCTAATCCCCCGCCCCCCATCAGCTTTCTTAGGGGAAGATGGTTTCCCTTGGCAGAGAAGCAGCAATATTGATATTTATTATTGACCACTTCTTTTTTTCAAATTACTGCCCAGATTGTGTGTATTATATCCTCCGCCTCTAAATGTTGTCCCTGGGTTCCTGGAGTGTAGGATCGAGGCAGGAACTGAGCATGTTTTCCCAGATGGTTTCAATTACCCACTAGTCTTCTTCCTCTGGTTTTCATTACAGGTCTAATGACACAGGAGTGCTCTCCTATAAGGAACACTTGCCAGTGGGCCAGATTGTGATCGGAGACACAAACCGAACAGGCTCAGAGGCTGTGTACCAAGTCGGAGCTCTGCGTTGTTATGGCGACAGTAGGTGAACTGTTAAAAAAAAGAAAAGATGAAAAAACACGTTTTTCACACGACTTCTTCTCATTATTTTACTCACTTTAGTTGTCATTACTGGCTGTGATGATTTGGCGTTGATTAGTTGGCGTTTTTGACAAGTGCCTCGCCTCTCTTTCAGCATATTAAAATATCAGTGCTGCCAACGGGGTATCAGAGAGGGTCTTTAATGGGGTTCATTTTCTTTGGCTTTCCATTGAGCAGTTTTCTCTTTTTTTCCTTCATCAAAAGCATATGGCTAATTTCACATTTACATTCTGAAAAAAAAATAGATGTGTACCCAGAATTAATTTGTAATACATTACAGCATGTCCCTTCTCTATGATGTGTGAAAGGATCATTTTTCAAATTGATCGAGTGATACGTTGTAAAAACATTTAAAAATCCATCACATTTTTGGAATAAAGCGGCATTTGTGCTTGAAAGAAGTGCCCCTTTAACCTAGCAAAAGTGTCACTTAATTTTCAATTCATCATTCCTTCATTCATTTTTAAATTCTCCCTTCAGTGGCCCTAATTTCTCATTCTACGCCCCCCCACCTTTCACCTTGTTTGCCCCCAATCAGTTCTTACTTGGCCTGTGGTGTTTTGCATTTTTCAGAGTCCACGTGGAACGCAGCCTCCTTCTACCAGGAGCCGTCCTATCTCCACTTCCCCACCCTCCAGGCAGAGCTGGGCTCTGACATCTCCTTCTACTTCAAGACCAGCGCCCCCTCGGGGGTTTTCCTGGAGAACCTGGGCCTCAAGGACTTCATCCGAGTGGAGCTCAGCTGTGAGTACAGGAACATTTACAAACCTGACAAACCGCTTTCTCCATCAAATCAAACCCATCCTTATTTAAACAAGCATAGCATTGACTGACACCTGTGTGCTCCCTGATATGCACATAAGCACGCATGCGGAATCATTATTGCTAGCATAGCAATGCGTATGCAATGCATGCAGCACTAGCAAAGCGTTGGTGAAGCAAGCCATTAAAACAGATATTATGTGGAGCAGACCACCATGTTTTGGATTGATGAGCGCGGTTGATTGGACGGGAGTTGAGCTTGAAATACGGGAACCAGACAGCAATGTAATGGGCTAGGCTGGTGCTCAGTTAAACATAGGAAATAAATTAGAAAGACACAGTTAACAGGACACGCAAGGAGGATTTTAACACACACGCACACACCAACTGCATAAATTCAATTCTGTTTTGTCCAAAGGGTCAAAAGGACATTCCTTCTTTGTACGCTCATCTTAAAAAGCATCACAGAGTCTGACGACCATTGCAATTCTTGCATCAGAAAAGAAAGAACAAAGTCTGGCGGTTTAATAATGCATGTCAATGGCATGTCAGTGCACCACGCTGAGCACAATAAGACACCATCCAGATTGCTTTTGACTGCACCATGTAAGTTTTCCTATTAGCAACCTCTAGTGGTTTGAGTTGTATGGAGTCAGATCAATGTCAATATTAATGAATGCACACAGAAGGATTCACAAATGTATAAATATTAAATAAATATGTATTAAATACATATTTATTGTTGTATATAAATGTACAAAAAAATCCACATATAAAAAAACATAAAAACTGAAAGTGAAATGTATAGCAGCATAGCGCTGCTGTTGTGGTGTATTAAAAAAAAATCACACATCTCAATAGCAGCTTATGCAGTTGAACTAAAGATGCGATCACGAACGCGTCTAGCGGTGTATACCTGCCCAGGAGACGGGGCCTCCATGCGAAACCGTCAGGCATCGTTTGGTCAATATTTCTACACAATCCGCGAATTACAAAGTATCCTGCCCATAACTAAAACGCAATTCACGTCACGTTTCCAAATTTCCCCAATGGATGTAACACTGCTTTATATATCGCCTCCTCACCAGCTCCGTCGGCGGTGGCCTTCTCCTTTGACGTGGGCAACGGGCCGGTGGTGCTGAACGTCAAGTCCCACGTGCCCCTGAACGACCGGCAGTGGCACCACGTGCGGGCGGAGCGCAGCGTGCGGGAGGCCTCGCTGCAGGTGGACCAGCTGCCCCTGCGCTTCCTGGAGGCGCCGGCCGACGGACACGTCCGCCTGCAGCTCAACAGTCAGCTGTTTGTGGGTGAGTACCCACCTACTTCTCTTGTTCCACCACACTGGTCTAAGACCAGAGATCAGAGAAGATGGTACTTGATAAAGGTTGTAAGATTGAAGAGCTGTAATTTGAGTGTCATTTGTTAGAAATTGAATAGCCATCCGTCAGCTATTAGTGAGTGAAATGGCTCTGTAAGAATATACCTTCTGGTTGGCTGCGCGCCTGCCTCTGTATGAGACAATTTAGATTTTAGACCGCTCTCGGGTCATTTCTTACTAGTCTCACAAATCAGACAAGCTCAAATATGGGTGAACGGGGCGTTCCTTTCTTCGGTAGAATATCTGACCAATCAGGGCATCTCTCCCCTGATTGGTTCAGGGAATCCATCTTGCCAGTCAATCACATGCGTGCACACAACGTTATAGCTCCACCTGTTTATTTTCAAAATCTTGCTTTCTTCTGCTCTATCTCTTTAAAACACTCAAATGTTACCGACAGCAGTTTTAATTTGTGTGTCACAGCAGAAAGTACAGGACAGTAGTATAAATGAAAGAGATACAAAATAAGTAAAAGCTGAAAAGTAAATATATGTACACAATATGAGTAGCAGTAGTAGCGATGTTAAAGGGGTCATATTATGGTCATTTTCTGGTTAATACTTTCATTTGGGGGTTCTACTAGAATAGGTTTACATACTTTAATGTTCAAAAAATACATTATTATTCTCACACTGTACAGCTGTACATTGCTCGCACCAATTTCACCCTTTGTCTGAAACGCTCCATTTTAGCTCCTGTCTCTTTAAGGCCTAGTCTACTCTGATTGGTCAGCTGGCCCACTCTGTTGTGATTGGTCAATGGCTTAGAGCGTGCCTCGGTAGTACGTGTTCAAGCCCGAGTCTGATACTGAAACACAAAGTCAATCAGAACACCGAACCACCTTCGCAAGCAGAACGTTTCACAGTGGTAAGTATTTATTTTGTAGCTATCTTATATTTCAGATGTAACGTTTTAACAGTGTAATTTCTCTACATCACGCTAACAGGTTGAAAACGTCTGCTGAAATGAAATACAAAAGGTAGCTAACAGTTAGTATAATCAACTACTACATTATGTAGCTAACTACCTTGAAACACGAACAGTAGCACACACCTAACGTGATATGCAATGGTGTAAAGCATCATTTTTTTTTACTTAGTAGCTAAGAATTAGCCAAACATTGCAAGTTATCCTGATTAAAATTTAGCTACCAACACATGTAACAACTTTGTTAAAAGTACTAGTACTTTCAAAAGTTGAAGCTGTCATGTTTACTGTAACCATTGTGCAAAGAAATAGCAGCATTGTATATCACCCGACTGTAATTGTTATGTATGTATATAATCAACAATATGTAAAAGGTACCAATGTTTTCTATTATCGATATCTATCTATTCTAACACAATTTTATTTGAAATACAAGTTTGACAGTGAAACGCAATATTTGCCCTATGCAGTGATTTTGCCTCCTGAGTTATTATTTGCTTTATTATAAAACAGTATTTGTTGTAAATCATTGTCGTATTTTCCTTATTAGGACCTTTGAGGCGTAGAACAGAAGAAGAGCACATTTTTATTTTTTTTAATTATTTTTACATGTAATGAGATACAACTGTCTAAAATAAATTCAGAACACTAAGGTTTCATTATACCGCATGACCCAAATAACTAATGAAGAAATGGGAAATAAATGTTTTCCTCAAAATAACTATTTTTTTGCGAATGGAAAAAAAAAAATAACTAGAATGGAAACAAAGATCAAACCAGGTCAGTCATACTGACTATCTCTGTAGGGTTCGCAAACTTTTGAACAGCACTGTATATACACAGCAAATACATTTTTCAACTGGAATGGTAATAGTGTCCAATCCTCTCCATACAGGCATTACAGGTATCTCATACTGGGATGACAGGTCCTTGGGGATGAGGATTTTCTTCAAATCCTCAACAAATGGCGTTGGGTCCTCAAACACCTCATCAACAGATCATCCATATAATCTGTAAAATATTGCATTAAAATAGTCACGTTGTGTTTTTAAAGAAAGTACTTTTCTGAATCCACCTTCCTTGCACATATGTAAAGTGTGGCCATAATTATTAAAACATTTAAAATAATTGACAACATACTGTATGTAGTCTGTTTTTACTTGCTTTGCGCTGCATGCACCCTTCTTGGACTTGGGGAACATGACCTTGAACACAGCTTGTCCTGCAGATGCTGTTGCTTGCTCGCGGTCCACATTTTCATTGTAATGCATGACCTCTAAGTACAACCTACAATAATAGAATGGCAAAAACTCAATGACCCAAAACCTAATTTTGTCGTGAGACTTATTAGCCACTAATAAAATAATAGATATTTTTCTGCTCTAACATCATAAGTGTATAGGAAACTGTGAAGTGCACTGTATTTCCTATAGTCCACATAACAGTATTTCAGTACAGTACAATATTTCCAGGTACTGTATATCAAATACAAATGCAAAAGCACATTTATTGCCTGTGTTATATACCTTTGCTTCTCACGGGATCCCTAAGTGTACCTATGGACAGCTGTGTGCGGACCGATACCATCTTTGTAGGTGCCACAGACTGTGCCCACTGAGACGCTTTGTGGAGGGTCCGTTTGGCATCCAATGTCATGGAAGTGGGCTTTAGTGGAGAGGTGTTGGGTACTGGAGTCCTGCTGTGATAGAGGCAAATTAAGTACTTAATCAATTAATCAAGTCTTGTCCCCTGTAAAATCAGCAGACCACACATATGCGCAGTGGGTGTGCATGTACACACACCCACACATTATCCTTGTATTACATAAATACAGCCCTGGCTGTGTAACTCTGGAACAACTACACTGTTGGGTATAGAGAAAACAGCCTCCAAGTAACAGAGCTCAAGTAAAAGGCACGTTGTACATCGAAGTCATCTTTTGCTGAGATGGATCTAGCCAACCTTTTATCGGCAGTGCTATAAAAGTAGAACAGTGGCTCAAGGCAGGTAGAAAAATACAATGGATATTATCAACTAGCAAGTTAGCCAAACAATAGTGTATTGCGGCCACAGCTTGTATAATGATAAATCCAACTCCACACTTGAGATAAAAAAACAATCGCCGTATTGGTGCTGAATTTTAACCACTGATTCTTCACTTTGTCTTCCTTTGGAAGTCCATACAAAGGGAATTTTCCTTTGCACTGGCAACAACAGCGTGTTCTTAACATGGCGATACCACTGACCAAACTCTTCCCGGTCTCCACTCTGGCTGCCTCCAGTGTCTGACTTAAGTACCCAGTATATGCTACATTATTGAGACTATACATTACATGATTGCAGAGTCTCATTTAGGGAATTTGACACACGGACCTTCTCTCAACACACATGATGCTACGTGTTACGGTTAGACCATGTCTTAAACTCACCTAGTTTTTTTCACAGTTTTTTTCAGTCTAAGACATGGGGTAGCCCCTTGATACACAGCGGGTGATGATATGAATTATGATGATGTTAAATCCCTCCTTTTTTTTCCACATTCCTTTTCATTACACACTAACTTTCTAGTTATGCCAACGAATTACACAGTTGAATGGATTTAGAAATTCCCCATAAGCCTGCCAGAGATAGAATCTGTGGAGGCCATAAATTCAGATTTGTCATTCTTGGGCTTGGCTGTTTCTCTGGGCTATAACAGCTTAAAAGGTCAGCCCAATGCTTTACCCTAATAGATATTCTTCCATATTTGCATACTTAGCCCTTAATGAGACCTCACATAGTCGAGTGCTTCCAGAGTCGCCTTCCAGAGTCTTACTTGATTTAAATGAGGGCTTATCGTAAATCCTCATCAGCGCGGACGGGAGTTATGATTATAAAGCAGTTATAGATGCAGAGCAGCACGCCGCCAGGCTGTAAAGATGACTAATGGCAGCCCTCCTTCCTGCAGGGGGAACGGCCTCCAGGCAGAGGGGCTTCCTGGGTTGCATCAGAACGCTCGCCGTCAACGGCGTCAACTTTAACCTGGAGGAGCGTGCCAGGATGACCCCCGGCGTTAGCTCCGGGTGCCCTGGTTACTGCAGCGGCTCCAGCAGCCTGTGCCACAACAGGGGGAGATGCATCGAGAAGAGCAGCGGCTACGTCTGCGACTGCTCCCAGTCGGCCTACGGGGGCCCGTCCTGCAGAGAAGGTGAGCAAACTATCCCTAAAAAATCCATAATGTTTTTTTTTTCTTCTGTTAAGCCCAAAGCACACCGAGCGCAAATTTCGATTCATTTTTGTAGCGCAAACCCAAAAAGGAATTGAATCATATCATTTTAACGGAGCAAAGCACACAAATTGCGAATGTAGCTGGGTTGTATTTTTTGCTTGCGTCCTCTGGGACTCAAGTCTATTTTTGACAGGAAAATGTGAAAACTTTGCTTTGTGTCTGTCCCAACACGGCCGCATGATTTGGGCTTTAACCTTTAGTTAATGGAAGTGTGATTGACATTAACAATCTCTTTTGCAAGAGAGGCGGGCCCAACAAAGGCAATGTCTGCCTCACTGTTTGAGGATAAGAGGATATGAACTTCTGGGGTTTTCAGACTGAATTGACTGATGAAACTGAGTGGCACTGAATAGATGTTATCTAGAGTTGTTAATGCCCTTTGTGGGTGGGCTGTGCTGGTTTGATTCAATCTAGAATGTTTTCCAAGCTGGATACTCAATTAAGTTTATTTTCAAGTTGCAACCCTGACTAAGATTAGATATTGATAAAACAGGCCAACATATCTATATTTCAGTTATATAGTTATTATAAAATGGTTTTGCGGCTACATTTCCATCACTTTTTTATTCGTCAGAATAAAAAAGGTTGCCTCTTTGTGCTGATAATGTATACTGTCTTCTCTGAGTCAGGAGAACTACTGCTGAACGTAAACCTTGGTGTATTCATTTAACACTTTAAACGCTACTGCAGCATGTATTTCCACTTTTTCTGTAGCAAAAATAAAAAGACAGTCTGCCTGTCACACACACAGACTGAACAATAACGCTATTAATGTGACTCTGAGAGGACGAAAAACGCTTGTCCCACAGAGAATGCACTGACTTGCAGTACTACATTTATTCTGTATATTTTTTCTTTTGCATTAAACTGGAGCCCCATTCAGACCTGGTATCTTGTATCCAGATTGTAATTCAGATAGATTGAAGTCACACCTGGCATTTAACATGCATTTTAACCTCTGTATCCAATGACTACTTCAGTACAGGCACTTTATAGCACTAATACTCTAAATGAAAACAGCAGCTCCACTTAGGCAAGCTGGCTACCCTCTAGGTTATTAAACGCCAATTGAATTTTTTGATATTTTTTCCCTCAATTAAAAAAAAATGCGATATATAGCCAATTACACGCAATGTAACACGCAAATAATGGCCTCATCCATCCATTGTTTTTAATGATGAGTCACATTGAGCTGAGTTTTCCATGACAATAGACAATTATGCATGCGAGGGAAGGAGTTTGTGATCACTGTGTTCCTGAGGGTGCGGTGAC
>OMNO01013984.1:22792-36586 GCA_900303215.1 Trachyrincus scabrus | reverse complement strand
TAGCCACTGAAACAAAAAAGGTTGTGTGTCTCTATGTGTTGTGGCTGTGATCATGTCCTAGGTACAGTGTATAGGGTACAGAGTATTACGGTACAGGGACCAGAGTATTAAGGTACAGGGACCAGGGTCTAGGGTAAAGGGATCAGAGTATAACGGTACAGGGACCAGGGTATAGGGTACAGGGACCAGGGTCTAGGGTAAAGGGATCAGAGTATAAAGGTACAGAGACCAGGGTATAGGGTACAGGGACCAGAGTATAAAGGTACAGGGACCAGGGTATAGGGTACAGGGACCAGAGTATAAAGGTACAGGGATCACGGTATAAGGTACAGGGACCAGAGTATATGGTACAGGGACCAGAGTATAAAGGTACAGGATACAGGGTATAAATGGTATAGGGTACGGGGACCAGAGTATAGGGGACAGAGTACAGGGACCAGGGTATAGGGTACAGGGACCAGGGTATAGGGGACAGAGTACAGGGACCAGAGTATATGGTACAGGATACAGGGTATAAAAGGTATAGGGTACAGGGACAAGAGTATGGGGTACAGGGACCAGGGTACAGGGACCAGGGTATAGGGGACAGAGTAGAGGGACCAGCGTATATGGTACAGGATACAGGGTATAAAAGGTATAGGGTATATTACAGGGTTATATAGTACACCCTATAGCATCTCACCCCAGGATGTGTTCACAGACGAGGCGGCAGTAGTCGCTGTGGGAGCTGGTGATGAGCAGCACGACCTTCCCAGCGCTCTTCATGCTGCGGAGCCAGGCCTTCACCTCCTCTGAGCAGGGCTGGAGGTAGCGGCCCGGGTCCCGCTTCACACTGGGGAAGTAGGTCCCTGTGTCCTCTGTTCCCAGGAGGACACAAAAACAGACACACATGAGAAGCATGTTAAAGTTAAAAGGCCTTGGTTGAAGCGGAAGCTAATTCAATGGTGGTTTTGGATGGAGAATGTTATTTGTCTTTTTTACTATTTAGTCATTTACCAAATGCTTGTATCTTAAGAGTCTTACAGTGAATTGATTTAGATACAGGTCATTAAGGACATCTGGCTCAAGGATGCGTACAGGTAAGTCTGCAGGACATCGGGGATTGAAACCAGAATCATTCAGCCAAACAACCCAGCCACTAAACTTGTGGCTAGGGTGTGTAGTGACTTGTGTATTTATGCAAGAGTTGAAAAGTTGAGAAAGAGCATATTTAACTTTTTCATAACAGCTGTCATAATCTAATCCAGGGGTCGGCAATTAAGTTTGGCCTCGGGCCAAATTTTTTCCAAGCCATTACGTGGCGGGCCAGAACTAAAAACAACGGCAAATTTAATAAATGCGAGTCGTCCTTTTCCTCAATGAATGCGATAAAGACGCACGAGAGTAATCGACTGACGCATAAGAACCTGGAGAACTGCCTGCGGATTAAAGTGACGTCCATATCACGGGATGGTCCATAGTATTGACAACACCGTTGCGGACCAGCCGACGGACGGACGGGGAGGGGGGGGGTCTATTCGCGATTTACTTTTCGTTGCAATCTTTGCAGAAAACCCAGCTTACAGCGCAGATTCACAGCTATGAATTCAATTGTGTAATTAAAGTTGTCATGGAGATGACGGTACGCTGAATGTGATCGGACCAAAGCAGAGTACACGTCCTGTTACAGGACGTTGCGTCGTGGAGATGTCTCGCAGAAGATACATGAAAAGTATAATTTGCTCAGAGTCCGGAGACAGTTGTGGTTCGGTCCGGATCCGGACCGATTATAGCTTAAATATATAGCCTATATGTGGGACTGTTGGTCTGATATTGTGTAGAGAAAAAAAAAATCATATTCTCAAAATAATCTGGCGGGCCAGATATTATTGCTGGCGGGCAAATTTTGGCCCGCGGGCCGCCTATTGCCAACCACTGATCTAATCATAATGTTCTTAAACAATGTACCGACATTTTTCTTATTCCATTGGACAATGTACTAAATACTATTACTGTGACTTGACATTGGGTTGACCAAACAATTTGCTCTTTTGATAAACTTGAGAAACTCAACAAACAGATGTGTGAATAATCGAATCAAGATCTAAACACATCCTGTTTAGGATCTTGATGACAAAATCTGCATTGTTTGAATTCCTAAGAATAATAAAGATGAGTACTACAGGTTTCAAAAAATCAATTCAAGTTCTACATTTCATGTGGAACACATAACAAGTAGAAGTAGAACACGTAGAATAACAAAGACAAGCCTTGCCATTCGTCAACCATGTGTAGCACCAACACCATAATGACCCATAGATCTAGACCAGAACTACAGCAGAACTCCACTTCCAACATCTGGACCATCCCAATGAATATGCAGAGCCAAGCATGTGTTGTTCCTCTGTGTTCCCAGAGGACACACCGTAGGTTCCCCTGTGTTCCTAGAGGACACACCGTGGGTTCCCCTGTGTTCCCAGAGGTCCCTTGTGGTCAAAACATCTGCCGTTAATATGACCAAGTGTAGACTTCGCTGAAAAGCCATCTTCATCAACACGATTATGCTCCCGAGACCTGTGGTTCTATCTAGAAGATGAGGTCTGGACGACAAGGCTTGTCCATCCCACATGGCACCGTGTATGGCTGGTGTGTCTTCAAAGGCCCCTGGCAGTACGAAGGTCCATAATTATGAATCTGAACACCAGTGTACAGTCTACATATTACTATTAAGTCATTTAAGTCAAAGTTTTGGAACACACCCTTAAAATACCATTTTGGCCACTATGACCCCCACGAATCTGACGGGCTGGAATGAAAAGAAGGCCCCGCCCCCTTTCCATATGATCGCCGCAGTCAAGCGATGGGGGGGGGCGAAATGCAGGTCGAAATCAAGCAGCCCAGTATTTATAACTTATGAAAACATGGAGTCTGGCGTTGGCTCTGAGCGCTGTTTGCTCCGCTGGCGGGAGAATGTGGTCGGTACCTGAAAGGTGACGCCAGGCCAGGAGGGGGGAGGAGGGGAGGAGGGGGAGGGATGAGTGTGAGTGGCGCGTATTCATGGAGTGCATGTGTTACTACCTCTCTCTCTCTCTCTCTCTTTCATATGAGAGAGAGAGAGAGAGAGAGAGAGAGAGAGAGAGAGATGTAGGCAGATAGAGTGGGAGTGGGGTGGAGGAGAGAGGCAGATGGACACGAGAAAGTGTGTATAACATCAGATTACCCTTTACTTGTTACTGTTTAATGGAATAGATTGGCGCATGCTGCCCTCTTGTGGTCTAGCGTTGGACTAGCGGTAGGAGAGATGCCCAGTTTATTCAATATACAGAGGACACTGTTCACCAGAAGATGGCGACAGAAACTTCGAAAGGCAAGAAAACAAAGGTTAGAAATAAAAGGGATTCTTTTTGTAACTCAACAAGGCTGAACTCTACAATAACTACTGATAACAATGTATTTGCTCATACTAAAAATATATAATGGTGTGATAGAAACATAAAGTATCTTGGCTCATTTGCCTCATTTGCTTGATCCACAGAGGATTCCTTCATAAAAGTAACTTTAGTTTTACGAATTGGTTAAGGTTTAAAGCACAGCTGCGCTTACATGGCAGAGCACCTAGATCATTCTACAGCACATTCTACACACCTCTGGATGAGTTTTAACCACTAGATGACAGCAAACTGACAGAAGTGTTCCAGTACTCTTTCAGGGAGGGTAGGTTGGCTAGTAGACGTAAATATAAAACTAAATATTTGTCTTTATAATAGAATATGATAGAATAAATACAATGGGCATAAGTAGCAAGAAACATTTAAAATAATTAATTGAGAAGATCATAATGCAATGTAGAGTTATGTTTTAACACATTTATCTGGAGTATTTTAACAACTGGCATCTAGTGAGTGAATGCTCAATAACGTCTAGTCATCACTTTGTATTTAGTCGATGCATCAAGCCCCAGGGGTGAGGGAGGGGGGGGCAACCCCAAACGCCCCGGCAACCAACCAATCAAGCGGCCCACATCAAAGTGTGGTGGCAGGAAGTGTAAATCGAGCGTTGCGGTGCAAATGAGCGGCGTTCCACAAACAAAAAGCGTACCACGTACCACGCACACCCAATTCCTGTTCCTCACGGTCCAAACAAGACAAACATAATATTCACAAACGTCAACAGACGAGATCCTGTGTGGAAATGTTTGTTGTTCTTCTTCTTGTTTTCCTGCACCTGTTGGCACGCTCTCTCTCTCTCTCTCTGTCTCTCTCTCTGTCTCTCTCTCTCTTTCTCTCTCTCTCTTTCTCACAGAGTCTAAACTTAACTCTAATGCTACCCTTCTACAAAACCCCAGAGATAAAAAGAGAAAAATAGATAGGGAGTGAGACAGTTAAATTGAATGTGAGAGAGATATTGCTATTGATGGAGTGAGAGAGAGAGAGAGACAGAGAGAGAGGATTACAGAGGGAACAATTAATAATATCTCAGTGTCAGGACAAGGCCAGCGTTGGTTTCGGCCCACCACCACACCACCACCACGCCACCGCCAACGCCACCGCCACGCCAGTCGCTCGCCCTCAGGGGTGAGAGAGAGGAACACCGCACTCTGTCATTACAGCCAGACCGACGCTAAATTTAGCCACGGTATCTCCAGAGGAGACAAGCAGAGGTGGAAACGTGTGGTCTGATCACAAAAGGAACAGCGTGTCCCGATTCCACGCAGAAGTACGAACGCCAGACGTGATTCAGATTCAGATTCAGATTTCTTTACTTGCCATAAGTACAATGGAATGCTTACTCCACGTCGTTTTCACACAGCACCATAGAAACATACCTTAAGATAATTACCTTCTACCTTCTGAAAATACCTCAGATCATGTCTTCATCTCAGAATTATTAACATAGCTTTACCCTCCATTTCATCTCGGGCAGTAGCGAAGACAGCTTAAATACGCTGAGAATATAATTGGACGTTTACGCCTCAGATTAAAAACAACTGGGCCTAAAATCTGCTGACTCACAGTGGAACAATGGAGAGTCTGGCCACGTCTTATTTAATCACGGGGTGCTTAGAGTCTTATGGCGCAATCTACATAAACAGCAGCTTACTGTACTCCACTAAACGGTTTACTTGTATTGATATGAAATAAAGTGTGTGAAGAAGACATTAGTCCTTCTGTTATTCATGACAGCACTGGAAGAAAATGCAAACGTCACTTAATCAAGAGTCTGGATGTTTCTTGAAATAATGCGATGGCCCAAGTCTGTCAACGATGTCAAAAGTAATAAAAACAAGATCAGATCAGATCAAGACCAGCCTTGTTCTTAAAAGAAAAGGAAAATATAATAAATAAACCACACAAGCAGTAGTTGTACATGATGTCATGTCAAGCTAACACCCACCATAACAGTAGCAGGGCTGACACAACACACACACATCAAGTCTTTAACGACTGGCAACTTTCATCTGAATCCAACCCAAACCAGAACCATGCAGCTGCAGACTGTACCAGTCTATACCACAATACCAACATAAGTGAGAGATGGCGATAGATAGAAAGTAAGAGAAAATTTTGAGATAGTGAGATAGATATCGATAGTGAGAAAGAGCGAGAGATGCAGAGAAAAAAGAGATGAGAGAAAGAGAGAGCTAGAACAAATCAAAACAGCAAAATCAAACCCTACCCTGTACCCCAGCGCTGTCTCTACGCCCCATTCAAACTAACTCCTGTACCCCAGCGATGTCTCTACACTCCATTCAAATTAACTCCTGTACCCCAGCGATGTCTCTATACTCCATTCAAATGAACTCCTGTACCCCAGCGATGTCTCTACACCCCATTCAAACTAACTCCTGTACCCCAGCGATGTCTCTACACCCCATTCAAACTAACTCCTGTACCCCACCGGATTCCACTCTAGTGGAAACCCAAGCATGGAAAACATCACATGGACTAGAAGAACCTGGATGAGGCCTTTGAAGCTCTTGAGGTGACCACAGCGCCACATGTGGTTTGGAACAGTAATGCAAACTAACTCCAAATGTTGATGGTAAACAGAAGCTTATCTTCCAGTAAACACAACACACATCAAAGACCCCCAAAACGCAACTAGGACATATTAGAGAATTTCAAGACAAAACAGCATGAATTCCCACCCAGATGAATGACGTAGCAGGAAACATATACATAAGCATGTGTCTTCAGCGTGTCTTTAGCGTGTCAACGTGCTGAACCTCGTGCTGCTCACTGATAGAATAAGACTTACGTTAAACACTTGAATGCATCTAACTCGTTGGAAACAGGAAGTGAAGACGACGAGGTAAACATGCATTTCCTGTATACAACAAGATAGAGCCCGTGTTAGGCTAGATGACAGTGTGCTAGCGAGGGTCATTAGCTACATGCAGTACTGCATGGACTTCTGCAGTGTTTTAGCTTTGCAGTTTTGCAGTTGGCTATTGAATTGCTCCTCAACTAAACTCTACTAAAATCCATGGCTCTCATTTGCCATTACAGAAGATAGAACATCTCATCAAATGTGTACCTTGTTGATTTATTTTAGCTCTTTATTTAGTACTTGAATGTAGCACTCCTATTAGGCACTTAACTACCACCACTTATTTTAAAAGTCTCATCTTGTGTTCTAATTCCTATAGCTACTTTATACTGTTGTTGTTGTTGTTGTTGTTGTTGTTTAGAAACTTGGTTGTGCAGCACCTGGAAACTCTTTTTGATTGTATGGTGAGATTGTTCTCAGCCTCACTTGTCTCTCACAAGTCACTTTGGATGAAGTGTCTGCTTGATGACTAAATAGTCAGAACTCATTTACCACGGGTAAACACAGCAGGGGGGATCTAAGGTGTACTGTAATCTTACTTTCTACCTATGGTTGACTGGAGTCGAACCAGCAACGCTTCCACATGACAACCTGTTGCATGTCTTGAGCCACTGGCACCGCGCTGCATATAAACAGGGTCCTAACCACAACTGCCACAACAAAATATTGGACTCCATAAACATATCCAAATCACTTTTCCATGTCTCTCCCCCTCTAAACTAACCAGATCCATTCCGACAGAGGGCGTATTAAATGCAAATTAAGCAATCCAATTAAGCTAGCGCAAGACTTTCCAGACTCATTAGGTAGCAGGGCTGGTGCAGAAGGATGACTTCATGGTCTCAACTCGTCCTTTTTATAAAGCCTTTAAAAAACACTGTGGCAGTTTCCATGACAACATGCGAGCAGGGCTGTGATCAACACAGCACTTTCACAAATTGTGAAATAATTACAAGAGCGGGGCCGACTGATGATTACGAGAAGCAGAGAAGGAAGAGCAGAAGTAGAACAGAAGAAGAATAACAAGGATGAAACAAAACGGAGGCTTCTGGTTGGTCAGTGGAGGTGGTGGTGGATCCCCGCGACCTGATTGGCAGGAAGCTTAGCCGTAGTGGAACGTTGAGAAAGGACTTTTAATGTGACAGTTGGTCAGGAGGAGAATTCAATCAAACAAGCAAAGTTAACCACCGTTTTACCAACTGTTTTATTTAGAAAAACTGATGGAACACTCTACCACCCGAACACACACACAGCATATTAAAGAACATTAATTCCCATGTAGTAGGAACTAAATGGGCAGCGGAGGTTGAGGTGAATGGCAGATTTGAGGACAGCGATGCCATGGGGTTTTTCTGTATCTTAATACTACGTTTGGAAACTGCTGACTTGAAAAACAATCCTATTTTAGATTACCATCAAAACCAGCACACATGTGTCACAGAGGCTGTCCCCACCACTTTACTGGCTGAATGACTCTCTCTGTCTCTCTTCCCTCCCAGTAAGACAGGAAAACAACTCAATGACTTCAAGTTTAAGGGACTGAAACTGGGTCTTTTAAACTGAGGTAGGATATTTTTAATCAGAAATCAGAATCAGTAATCAGAACTTTTTCCAGAAACAGATCCCATTGCATGCAGCTTTAAATCAAACCGATTAAAAACTGTATACAACAATGTTCAAAATGATTTGCCTACACTGATAGGAACACCTGAATGCTGATATCTGGATCATTTCAGATATTTCTAATTAAGACACAATTTTAGATTTCTGATGAGACACATATGGAAATACATATGGAAATGATCAAGGGCCCGGCTTTGATTTAACTCTTTTTCAGCAAAGTCTGTGACTGAGAGCATTATAGTTCTAGACGTCTAACTAGGACTATGGGGCAGGATAGTGTAGAGGCCAGGGTGTACAGGTAGATCACCACGATAGTTTTAAGGGACAAGATGCCCCTAACCCCCACCTGCTCTTTAATGACATGTATCTGAACTCAATATTAAATCATCTACTAAACAGTAAATAGTAGAACTAATCAACTATTTGTTCCAGATAACCAACTACAATTAACCATTTTTGTCCGCTGAAATCCTTGACTGAAGACGGTACCCGTTCTCTACTCTCCCAGTGGACCTCAGATTAAAAAAAAAGATTTTATATAAACCTGATCACGCTAATGACCACACAAACAGCTCATCACTAATGCGTGAATCCAGCTGACCTCATTGTGTGGGTGGAGCGAAAACATGGCAGGAATTTCACTATCTTGGCCCGGAGTCGTTCCTCCTACCACTAAGTTCTATGAGCTCATTTAAGGAAACAGACTTGATCCACGCTGGCAGGTTCTCCAGACCACATCACAAGCCTGGGAACCTCAACTCCCATCCGTACTACTACTAGTCCATCTCCACCAAAGAAGAATGTCTTCTAGTCAGCTACACTAACAGAGGTCTTCAGTGGCTCCTTGTCCACCAGGACTGTAGGAGCTTTCCACATCGGTGCAGTACCTAACTGGATCGGTTGGGGCTACATAAGCCAACCTACCTGGTCCATTACAATCAGCTTCATTCTCAAAATGAATTAACAACTGCCTTCCCTATCAAAGTAAGATAAGATGTACTTCATTAATTCCAGATGGAAAATGTGTCACAGCAGAAGGACAGGAATATGACTTAAAAATAGATTAAAAAGAACATATGAAAGAATATATAAGAACATATACAATAAAAAGTGTCAATGTTTAAAAGGAGAATGCCTTTAAACCAAAATTGACCCAATCCCTATTTTGTTCTGTTTTCATAGTGGAAACCAAGGCATACAAAGTTTCCTGACCAAATTTGATGGGCTAGTTAACTGCGGTATACTGAAGTATACATGGGCAACACTACAATGACAACTGAACACCCTCTCTCTCTGTCTTTCCCCTCCATACTTTCAGGTTAACATATCTTAGCCAAGAGCTACATAGCATACAGACACACTCTTATTACCACTAGGATTCAACAACAAAACTGAATTTAAAATATATCTCATAAACCTTGACGCAGGCTCTTTTTAGACCATGGGAAGAGTTGTGAGAGGAAGGTGAGGTACCATTTTAAACCCCAGCTGTAATGGCTGTTATTGAAGCCATTACAGCGATTTATGTGCTATAAGCGTGTCCGTTTATTTTACTATCTATGCATCAGCCATGGACAGAATGAAACAAGAAGGTAGTTATAATGTTCATGAGATAAGTACTGTTCGCAGCTTGCTCCTTGTTCGTTTCCACTGAAGGGCAGCAAGGCTTCCTCTGGGTTTGTTTGAGTGGAAAAACAACAAAGAACTTCTTCCACAGCCCTCGTGCTAAGAATAGCGATCGGGAATCCGTCCCAGTTCGGCACCCAAAATAAAATGAAACCGACAAAAACAACAACAGACCTGAGACTGCAGAGAACTGACATGCAATTCCAACACACGATACCGTGGAGACAGTGGACCCCACAGCGCCGCACCCTGGTTCCAGACGTTCTGATTGGACAAGGGGTGAAGGTAGTTTACTTGAAAGAGGATTATCTCAACCGTTTTATGACTTTTTGGGGAGCACTGGGGGGAATTGCACTGCTTTTATTTAGTTTGACTAAAATGATTTTACCTTTGACCCTTCCAGCACCAAGAGCCGTCCCTGGGAGGAGGAATCGCTCTCATGTGTTCCTTCAAGCTTTCTTCCTTCTTCCCGCGGTTTAGAGCTAGACAAATACACTAGACTTGATCGTCTCAGTTAAAAGTAGTGCAGAATAGCAACCGTAACACCTAAAGAATCTCCTGAAGATAGGTTGGGATTCAGCTACCACTGGAGGAAACCCTCCTGCCAACGCTACGCTTTTCCCTTCTGCGTTTTGTTCTATCCCATAATTATTTTGAGAGCTTCATAATTTGGTAAACACCAACCGTGCTTCTTGAACGAAAACATGAAACCTCAACGACTGTGTTTAGAGGGATGGGTTTGGAACCAAACACCTTCCCAGGGCCCTCGGGGGTCAAGCATGGAAAACAGGGCATCATGGGCATGTGATAGAAACCAGAACAGTCTGACATCAACCATACACCAACCTGAACACCGACAGGACAGTCTGACATCAACCATACACCAACCTGAACACCGACAGAACAGTCTGACATCAACCATACACCAAGCAGAACACCGACAGGACAGTCTGACATCAACCATACACTGACCAGAACAGTCTGACATCAACCATACACCAACCGGAACACCGACAGGACAGTCTGACATCAACCATACACCAACCTGAACACCGACAGCACAGTCTGACATCAACCATACACCAACCTGAACACCGACAGGACAGTCTGACATCAACCATACACCAACCTGAACACCGACAGGACAGTCTGACATCAACCATACACCAACCTGAACACCGACAGGACAGTCTGACATCAACCATACACCAACCTGAACACCGACAGGACAGTCTGACATCAACCATACACCAACCAGAACAGTCTGAAATCAATCGTACACCAACCAGAACACCGACCAGAACAGTCTGACACCAACCATACACCAACCAGAACAGTCTGAAATCAACCATACACCAACCAGAACACCGACCAGAACAGTCTGACACCAACCATACACCAACCAGAACAGTCTAAAACGGTGTTTCTCAACCTGTGGGTTGGGACCCCACTTGAGGTCGCCTGGTATACATATGGAGCCGCAGTTGCAACAGTAAGAATAACAGTTCAATACAAACCAAGAAGATAACAAATGGATCCGAGAAGTCTCAAAACGATAAACTTTGTGATAAACTTTAAGCGTCGTTTGTTAAACTCCTGCCACCTGCGTTGATAACTGATTATGTTCACCTGTGTTCATTAAGTAATTAAGTCAGAGCAGCTTAGAGCAACTACAAAATAAGGGAATGCACAGCACTATGGAAACACAACTGTGATGTACTCCTGCATGGACTAAACTTACACTAAGCTCACACCCTCAAGCTAAACAACAAGTATAAAACCATAAGAGTGTACCATTCCAAGTCAAACCATGGGAAATCTATACATTAAAAAATTCCAGAACTGGGTCGAACCCAACCAGGGTAACCGTGGAAACCAGCCCTCTGATTTATAAGCGCGTCCCAACTCACTGTAAAAAGACCAACATAAATAGCCAAATAACTGGATATTGGTTTTAAGGAAACCTCACTGTGAACCTTAGCATATTTAATGCACATGCGGGGGTATAAAAAGGGATTTTGTGAAACGGATAACGTGGGAAAGAGCTTGGCAGTCTGGTGCACCTCCTCGACAGTGTCATTTGTTTGAAGCCGGTGTTGCATGGTAAAAAGTACAGTACTGGTCATTATAGTTTCAGCCTCAATTCAGGTACTTGACCTGAAACCACACACTTACTCAGTCCTGAGGGAGAGACTCAAATGGAAGCGTAACCTAATCCACACCCTTGCGTAGTAACAAATGAATGAACCAAAAAATTAACCAACAAACAAAACATTGACTGTCCTGCAACAACAGAAAATCTTAATGGACTTAGTGGTTTTATTTTCTTTGCTTCTGGATGATAGAAAAAAGGAAAACCAAACAGGAAGCCATTTCAGGTTAGTGGTTGCGATTCCGGAGCCCAGCGAGGCTCGGCTACAGTCAGTCCAAAAGCCCCGGTATTTTTTTCCATCCTCTGGTCGATATAATTGCAGCCACCGTCCGCCTGGAGGTCCGACCAAACCTTTCCCCTCCATTCGTAAAGCTCTAACTGCCTCTTAGTGGCATTTTTAGTTTTATTAACGTTAAATCGGCACCTTAGTCACATACCCGTTAAACCCGCCTATCTTTAGATCCACCGGCTTTTGATTCTGACGAATCAAACGGTAATTACAGGCGCCCCTTTCTCCCAGCTAGGATGGTAACCTCAAAACACCTCTACGTACAGTATGTACGAGGAGCAGCAGCAAACAAATACATACGTTTGTATGTTTGGTTCTCTATATTTAGGTTTTAATGGGGGAAAAGCATTGTGTTGTACCCCCTGAAGTGTTTGACTCCTAGTAATCTAGTAGGATAGTCCAGTTAGTGTCTGCAGTCTACCTGCAGGCATCCCTGACAAAGATGCCAGCACATTAATGACAAAAAACTAAAGATTAAGACTACAACGAAGACTAAAGCGTCTGCTAAGAGACTAAATTGTACAGTAGATGGAGATGTAAATGATATTAGTAAAACATTGCTTTAAATAAAGGAAGTATCCACTTGGCTCAGGAGAAAGAATCCTAAGTGACAGACTGAAATAGTTTGTTCAAGTTGTAAACTGCTATAGACAAGACAACAATATACTACTATAAATATTGAAGCTTTCTGTAGTAGCCAACAGAGCTAAAATTCAAGATGACTACAACCTGCGTTGAGTTCTAACTCAAACTTGCCCCTTGATTAAAACAATAACAAAATTGAAAATACCATAGGAACTGGCATATATAGAGGAAACTGCTCTCTTTAAAAACGTTAGCATGTTTCCATACTATGTACCATAGACTGTACACATTCAGGTTAATCAGAGACCACATCTAGGCTACGTGTACCATAGACTGCATAGTTACCTACCAACACCGCCAGAGCTTCAGTAATTACATCTGGTAATAGACGTAGCGTCACGTCTGAACCTCAGCCACCCTGGAATGTTTTATAGAGTCAAGGTGACAAACCAGCGCTCATGTAAGGGAACATTATATATACAATGAGTAGGGTTGGTTTTAAGACTTTTATATAATATTATTATATATTATATACTGATGTCAACGACATGCGATTCTCCGAAGGATAATACATCCACCCATAAAAAAAATCATCTGCAGTCTGGATTCGCTGAGTGTTTCCAGGACATACGACGGGGTCTAGAATAGATGACTTTACATTAAATGACACATGGGGCCCACATTTTGCCAGGCAGGAATGAATCAAGAGAGAGAAAGTGACTCCCTGTCAGAGGGTTAATGACAGCAGTGTCCGCCACGGTGCGGTCGATGCCACTTTCATGGTGAGATACAGCGAAGCACAACACTGTCAGAGAGAGAGAGACAGAGACAAAGACAGAGAGAGACAGAGACAGAGACAGAGACAGAGAGAGAGAGAGAGTGAGAGATAGAGACAGAGAGAGAGACAGAGAGACAGAGACAGAGAGAGAGAGAGAGTGAGATATAGAGACAGAGAGAGAGACAGAGAGACAGAGAGACAGAGAGAGACAGAGACAGAGAGAAAGAGAAAGAGAGAGAGAGAGAGAGAGAGAGACAGAGAGCGAGAGAGAGAGAGAGAGAGAGAGACAGAGAGAGGTGAAATGAATCCATGACACAGCAGGTTTTTTTAGTCTGTGGGTTTTTGATAAAAATGTCAAGAACAAAAAACATTTTTAGCGTCAAACCTACTGATTACATACCTAATGGTGAATTATCAACTTTTCTTCTTCTT
>OMNO01013984.1:0-20038 GCA_900303215.1 Trachyrincus scabrus | reverse complement strand
AGATGGGGATGCTCAGTAGGGAGCAGGAATAACCAAACTGGTCTGAGATGAAACCAAGAGTTCAGTTCTTACTGAGCTCTTGCAAATCTTACATTTGCATGAAATGCTAAGACACTGCATCAGGTGCATCTCTCTCATAATTCAAAGTAAATCCTTGCAAATTATGTTTTTCTATTTCTTAGCAAAAAAGAAAGAATCATAGTTTCTAAATAGCGTGTAACTGTAGTTAGTTTTTTTGTAAGCCAATACACTCAGTATTGAATGATAATTGACATTCTTTCATTTAATTAATCTAATATCTAAATATTCACATTGAAATGCTCTTTGTACACCACTTGTGTGTCTTTCCCAGATTTGGCTTCACAAGATGGATCTCCGCGTGACAAGTGTTCTGTTCGTCCTGCTTGCTCTGGTTGGGGCAACCCCCGAGCGGTACCGCCCCCATGTCACCAAGGTCAGCAAGAGCTACCCCGTCAAGGGCCATCAAGTCAAGAGCCAGAGTGAGTCACACCCCTCCTGCTCTACATGTGTGTGCATGTATGTATCTGTGTAGGCCGGGATCGGAGTCCTCTTTCCCCTCCAGAAAGCTTAAAAAGGGTGTAGTATTGATGTTATTATACTAAATCACACAAATACAAAATAAATGTCGTCAAAATTAACAAATTCTTCTGTTGAGGTGCCAAGGGTAATTTCTATTGATCAGCCAATGAGTTGAAGATCTAATCTTATCAGCCCACACAGTACATCCCCTCTCAGAGTGCATCAAATCAACACTTAATCTTTAAAAAGGTGCTCAGTATTTAAACACAAAGCTTCCAAGGTGGAATTAGGGGTACAAGGCCCAATTTAGCGCAAACTATTCATATTGTAAAGGTTGACGTTCACTCCTCTCTCACCTGCCACCACTTTTATTAGCCATTGGCCAAATACTGTGGTTAAAATGGTCCAACCGACTTACAAATGTGTGTGAATGTAAAATTGAAGGAACAGACCTTTTGAGGTCTACAATAAACCAAGACCTCAGTGGTCTTAGTTGAATTGCTGAGGGCATGTCCCTCATTGAAAGCCCCTAACGTCACAGAGTCTTGGCAAAGTTCAAATGTATGCCCAGACAAAACAATGGGCTTTTCTTTTTAAGAGACAGTGGTTAAAAATACATTTTTCTGGCATTGGCTTTTGCAGCGTTGTGATGTAGTTTGCCCTGACATAAAAGTGAATTATACCAACAATAAGAGCTCAAATTAAAAAAATCTCAATGAAACCAGAAGCACCAGACACACTCTAACAATCTCCTGTGGCTTTTTCGGTGTGGCAACTTCGAAAAAAAAAAATCCCAGAACACTATTGAGCATGGAAAGTACCAAACTTTTACAAGCTATCAACGTAAATAGTTTGAAACCACTTAACTCAATGTAATTTGCTGTTTTGGTAGTACTAGTAGTACTACTTGAGTGCAAATTAATTGACTTTATTAAGTACATTTTACTACAGATGTGTACATTGTTTTGATTTTTTGTGACGCATTTAGTAATGACAATAGATGACAAATTCAAAAAGAGTTTCAGGAAGGATATTGATTATCTATAGCGGTATTGATACCTCTGGAAAACCAGATGGCTCTCCAACAGTTTGAAGAGTCACGGTTCAGGGAGAGGTTAGGCGTCACCCAGACACCAGGACTATCATCACCTTCACTCTGCGGTGATCCTGGCTGCCGGAAAGTTTCGCCCTGGCACTCACTTCACCATTTTTGGTCCGCTTTGGCAGTTTTGTGTGACTGGCAAAAGGTTTATTGTGCAAGTACACGTGCATGTTGAACTCACAAGCACAATGTTGTGTTTTTCTCACAACCTATTCTTCTCATTCATTCTCTTGGTTGCAAATGACATTTAAAATGTTTATCCATCACACATTTATACAAGCACATAATATCACACAGCCCAGAGGATTTTGGCAGCCTGGAAAGTGGATGTTGAACATTTCATGGTTTCACAATATAGGTTTAAGGTTTGTACTTGGGCCACCCAAGTAGAAACTGTGCAGTCCAAGATTATGAAGTGAAGTCACAGTCCAAGACTATGCAGTCTTGGACTACTGTAAGACACAGGATAAAAGCGTGACTCAATGGCATATATTATTATTAGGTAGGAGATGAAACTGAATAACCATTTCAAACTATTGCAGGTGAGACCAACTTCTGCAAACCATGTACCAACGTAGCTCGTGTGAATAGAATCATCTCACAAATTATTTTTATTGAAGGAGCAGCAGCAAAGGCAGAACGGAAACCCAAGACATTTATGCAACAAGTGTCAGCAGCTATAAAGCTGTACACATAAAGTACGTTGGCATCAAGCTTCTCACTCGAGGGTGTGCACGTAATGTTTTATAGACAAATAAACAACCTCCAAGTGCATGAATGGACAATTGCTTCCAAGTATGTAAAACACACTTTTTGTTGTGCACCACGTCCGGTCACACACTAAAAATCCAACATTCCATAACGCAAACCACCCGAGCTGCGTGGAATCTCAAAATCAAGTGGCATGAAATATGGGGTCAGCAACTCGCAAACCACTAACTATACATTCACCAGCTTCAGCTAGCCCATGAAATTAGAGGCTGTACAGTATGGAACACGCAGGCTTGTTAAAGTGAAATGCACAGGAACTGGTGTACCCAGTACCCACAAGACAGTGTGACTGAGGGGGAACATCCCTGTTAAGCCACTGGTGTTGTTAAGACAACCCTGGGGGAGACTGGATACTCCCCATAACCTTTATACATAAGTATAGGTGGAGTGGACATGCTTCTATGCTGTTTAAAAGGGCTCGTGGTCTCATGCTGAAGAATACAAACAACAAGGTCAAAGATCCAGGGTTGGATCATTAGGCGGAAACTTTCAAATAATGGATTACAAATTAAACTTTTTGTGTATGCATTTGCTGAATTGTGAAATCACCAATGGTAGGATTGCCTCAGCAACACAGAGAATTAAAATGCAAAGAGCTGATTGTGTTCTACCAAGTGATGCGTAAGAGAACGGGTAATCAATACTTACTGTGTCATTAATAATTCATCATGTGCCTTTCCCCTCATCTTCATCAGTGACAACACTGAACATTAGATAATCCAACATTAACAACATCCCTGCTGTCTAGGTGCACCAGTAACCCAAATAGTGAATATTTTGTGTTTTATGACACACATGCAATTGCACACACAAAACAAATGAAATACCTGTTCAAATAAAAGTCACTAAGCCATTGCAGATTCTCAGTCTGCAGTGTCTTTCTCATATAATATAAACTGGATTTTTTTCATATAATATAATGAGTTTTTGTATTTTTTTTTTCTAGTCGTTTCAGGTGAGCCCGGTGCCCAGGGACCACAAGGTGAGCCCGGCCCAGTGGGCGCACCTGGGCCTGCTGGAAAGAGCGGCGTTGGATACCCAGGAGCCGTAGGCCCTCCCGGAGCCCCCGGAAGCCCAGGCTATTCTCAGGCCGGCAAACCCGGTACTCCAGGTGGCCCCGGGAAACCAGGAAGCAATGGTCTCCCGGGTCTAAAAGGTGAGCACGGGGCATCTGGTGCCATTGGCCCCAGAGGTGCACCTGGAGCCTCAGGAATCCCTGGACCCTCTGGACTCTCCGCCACTGGCAAACCTGGACCACATGGCCTGCCTGGATCAATGGGAGCAAGAGGAGAGACCGGTCTGAAGGGACACCCTGGAATCCCCGGACTTCCCGGCCAGAAGGGAGATAGAGGACACGGTGTTACTGGACCTCAGGGACAACATGGCGCAGTGGGACCTCAGGGGCCTTCTGGCAATCCTGGTATACCTGGAGTTGGCAAGCCTGGAAGCCCCGGATACCCTGGCGATACAGGAAAGGGTGGCAGCCCAGGTAGAGATGGTGTCCCTGGATCAATGGGCGTACAAGGACCAAAGGGCCACACAGGAGCCCCCGGGATAGGAGCACCAGGAAAGTCCGGTCAGAATGGAACCCCCGGTCTGCCTGGACCCATGGGGCCTAAAGGTCCTCAGGGTCCTGCTGGACAGCCCGGCTCTCCTGGCATGCCAGGTGTAGGTAAACTAGGTATCCCCGGAACCCCAGGCAATAGAGGATCTCCTGGTACCTCAGGAACCACCGGACAGAAGGGAGAGCCAGGCCCCAGTGGTTACACTGGTCATTCTGGTGGTCCCGGCCCGTTGGGCCCAGCTGGTCCACAGGGTTCCAGAGGATTCCAGGGAGAGGCCGGCGCTCAGGGACCCAAAGGTGACACCGGGCTGGTCGGCGCACCTGGGCCTAAGGGAACCAAGGGTGATCCAGGTGCTCAGGGTTTCTCAGGTAAGCCAGGTATCCCAGGGATAGCTGGTTCTACAGGAGCTACTGGCCACACTGGTCCTCAGGGCCCCAAAGGATCCCAGGGACACAGCGGAGCCACAGGTAACACTGGCGCTAACGGAGCTCCCGGTCCAAAGGGACACACTGGACACAGCGGATCCCCCGGGAAAAGTGGCGAGAATGGAATTCCAGGCCAAAGAGGACCAGTCGGTCCTCCTGGTATCGCCGGTCCCTCCGGCCTCAAGGGCCACCCCGGCCACCCCGGCCTTCCCGGCCCTGCTGGACTGATGTCTAAGGGAGTCAGCGGTCCCCAGGGTTCTCCTGGAAATCCCGGATCCAGAGGTCAGGATGGTGTCCCGGGAGCTTCTGGCCCCCCCGGCCCTCCCGGCCCCCCAGGAGAGATAGTCTACCACCACGAGAAGAGCATGCCCATCAAGTCCCACGAGGTGATAATGCCCCATGAGATGATGAAGGCTCCCATGTCCGCCTTCAGCGCAGTGCTGACAACCGCCTACCCCCACGCCGGCGTTCCCATCCAGTTCAACCAGGTCCTGTACAATGGCGAGAACCACTATGACGCCCACAGCGGCGTCTTCTCCTGCCAGGTGCCAGGCCTCTACTACTTCTCCTACCACATGCATGTGAACGGCGCCAACGCGCTCGTGGCCCTCTACAAGAACGAGGAGCCCGTCATGTTCTCCTACGATGAGTACAACAAGGGCTTCCTGGACCAGCTGTCCGGTAGTACCGTACTGATGCTGCAGACCCATGACAGGGTCTACATCCAGGTCCCCGATGAGGAGAGCAACGGCATCTTCGCAGCGGACAACGTGCACTGCTCCTTCTCTGGGTTCCTGATCGCCTCAACGTGATTTCGCCCTTCTAAGACCTCAACCACCTTGCAAAGTAATGAACTGCTCAGTGAAATTGTCCAGTTGAAAATTTAAGGGAAAATGCCATTGGAAAAATCATACTTTGAACAAAAAAATTATGGCAATATTTGACAAAAAGTGTCCACATAGAGCAGTATCAATAAAGTTTTAGGGGAAATTTCCTGTGGTTCAAATTGTTCCAGTATCCCAGAGTAGTGTATGGGCCAGAGCAAGTTAAGTGGTGCTCTCCAACTGCCTGTAACATTTACAGCAAACCTTTTATGTGTTTTTTTTTTTATGTCTGTCGTCGAAAATGTTTTACCTGTAATTTACATGGAAATAAATGTGCTGTTTTTGAGACTGATGCTCCCATTGGTTGTATAAAGTGAAACAATAAAGTTCTAGTTTGAAAATGAGGAAGAGTGTGGATATTTCTGTGACAAAATCCTTGTCGTGACCAAAATATTGAATTGCAGGCATTCAGCATCTTAGCACTCGAAACATAAGTTCTGTTTTAAACGCTCACCTTTAAAAGCCGATGTATTGTAGTTGTGGTCGATGGCGGCTACCATGTCTTTCCAAAACTCTGAGTTGACTTCGTTCCCACGCTGGAAACACAAAGACATCAGTTCACTCTTCTATTCTATAACAATCTATAACAATTGTTGATTATTAAAAACACAAACACACAAAACATTACCTTGTGTAACATGTCCACCACGCGTCCACACAGAAGAGCACCGGGTAGGTCAAAATAGTTGTCAGAGAAATAGTAATGTGCTGCAAAAGAAGAAGCAACACATTAGACAGGTAATAGTTAATATAGTAATAATATAATCATATCTAATGGTTAATATAGTTATAATGTAATAATATCTAATGGATAATATAGTTATAATAAAATAATATCTAATGGTTAATATAGTTATAATGTAATAATATCTAATAGTTAATATAGTTATTATAATAGTTATATTGTAATATAATAATATCTAATGGCTCTCACCATATTGTGTGATTAAAAAGAGTGTTATGTTCAATGTTCCATCCATTTTTATAGATTTGACAGAACAGTGGAACGCCAAACCAATGCACGGACAGACATACAACTTAAAGTGGTTTGAATCTGGTGTATTAGATCAGATTCATCTTTGAATTGGATGAATTAGGTGAATTAGGCAAACGTGTAATTATCCCTGACGAGTACTCGAACTATTGTAATATAAAATAATTTTGGACATACAACATCCTATGTTGGTGAAAAACTATTGCTACTTTGAATGTGACGGAAACCGGAGCACCCAAAAGCAAATTGAACCAACAGACCAACAGTTAAAGGTTAGATGAGAGAGAGGATACCGGATCTGGTGAAGGAGGTGTTGAGGGTCTCAAAGTGTTTCCACTGCCTCTTTGGGCCGTAATGTTTGAGGATCTCCTCCGTGCTGAGGTCCTTGGTTCCGTGCGTTGCTCTTTAAAAATAAAAACACATGAAAACAATAAGGAAGGCTTGAGTTTACCTGTTGTAAAAACTATAGAATAGCAGTCACATAATAAGTCAAAGTAATACAGTAGTAGTGCACTAGTAATAGTGTAAATAATGTTTGCTGATCTTGTGTCAAAGATATCTTACGGAACCTATGTGTGTGTGGGGCATGACAGTCAAGCGGTTAGAGTCTTTATGACTCCCTGCCGAACACATTCTGGGTTCGAACCCCGATGGCCACAGTCTACCTGCTCCTTAATGACACGTATCTAAACTAATTCACTGTAAGTCGTTCTCTCAAATGTTACTAAATAGTCAATTGTAACAATGTCTGTTGGTCTGTTCAACTTTATAGATATTATTATGCAAATAATATGATGTAGAATCAAAAAGACATACCATGTCTGTGGATCTTACCGTAGTACAGTTCCATCTTCGGCTAACTTCACTAGATTTCCGTCATCAAGGTCAACCACAAGGCCTTTAAAACTGGAGCAGAGACGGAACATGTTAGCACAATCAATCACAATCACTCACCATCAATCATGATTTTTCTGAACAATCAGCAATGTAGAAGTTACGACAGACTACATCTATCTATCAATATCCTTTCTGAACAAAATAATGATTACTGCATTGATTGGTTAAAATAAGTAATAACATGCTTTGTGTACATACTAATAATATGATTAATAAGAACGTTGTGGGATTTCTCTATAGTATATTACATAACAGGAGTGATGGGACGTGAGTTAAGTCATGACCTACCAGAAGTCCCAGGTCGCTGGGGTTAGGTTGAGCAGGTCTGGATCATAACCCTTGTGCTCCACCAGATACCTGGAGAAGCTCTCGTAGATTAACTGAAAAGGGGGAACACATTCAAAGGAATAATGGAGGCTTAGAAAACGGAAGCAGTGGGAAAGCCGTGCCACATACGAACACGGCCTGGCAAAACACGACGCTGTATTCTAAAAAGACAACTAGCTTGTCTCCGTCAAATGGACTACATCCAATGTCACAGATAACAGGTCATTCACGTATATCGACGCTAGGGCGTATTGGTGGTAAAACGCTATAGTGAATGGAGGTTGTGTTTAAACACGGTGTGTTAAAATAATCCCCTCCTCATCCCCAGCCTTCAGCCCGTGAGTCACGCTCAGCGGTGCTGCAGCATCCCCGCATCACCTCAGAGCATCCTGCATCCAGACGCCAAACACCCCCGTTAGTCCCCACTACCCGTTACATGTGATCAACATGTCGTGTCGACATTATAGCAGGCGTAATATATGTTTTCCATTCGGACATTCAGATAGCGACTCGAATCTAGGCTAGCTGTAAGCGCTACTACACCACTCACCCGGGATGTCTCCTTCAGATGGTACCGACAAAGTGTGTGGTCCAGATCGAAGCCGATCACATCGCAGTCGGAGAGGCAGAAGTATTCGCTCATTGTGAAATAGGACGAGTCCTACTCTACACAAACTTGCGCACGCCTGCACAGCAGCACACACCGCTGGTCCGTCAATGTCAATGATGATGTGGTGTCTGCCTCTCCGATAACACGGCGTTGCCTGGCACGCCCCGCGATCCAAAGTGGCGCCAAAGTACAATATATAAGCAGTTATCTGTTATTGCAATATGTCAGTGAGTTGTGCACATGTAAAAACAAATTAAACTGGGCCGTGCCAGGAGAAGGCGTCAGAGAGGCAACAGAGAAGCGTGTTTTCCGGGTATCAAACGATACCGTATCAACTCATGTAGATGCGCACGTATTACGCAGCGCTGTTTGGCCAAATCTTGAGGCACATTTCCAAATTGTGTATTAAAAATAGAAATGTATCATATGTGTGTGTGTTTTTTTGGTTGAAATATATTGTGTTACTTATAATGTATAACTGTAAAACAAAACAATTTCTAATAACCACCAGTAGGTATGCTACCGTAATTACACTAATAGGTCGCCCAATAGTCGCGTCTCCTTCACCGCTGGGTGCGCCTCAGGTTAAGACAGGTGCACCTGATTTAGCCACACATTCGAGACCAGCAATACGCTCACCTGCTGCTGCGTATATTTGCGCAACTTCGAGTTTCCATGGTTGGGGTCCAACAAACGACGGGGACACTTTTACGATCCGGGCGTGCCTTCAGACTAGGATATCTTCGCTCAAAGACGAACTTATTTTGGAGTGGGCCTACTACCGACCAGACACAATAACGGCACAATGAGACTCCATGGACAATCAGGAGGAATACTTTGACGCGCGTGACATCGTCAACATGGATATTCGAAAATTGGATATTGGAAATGCTTGCCGTTCGTGTTGCGAGAGTTGTATGTCCTATTTCAAAAAGTCCCAACCGAACAGTCACCCGGGTATCAATAAAGAAGACATCGTGATCGTGAACCCTCAATCGAGGGTGACGGACACCGTGAAGTATGTTTACATCGCTCTGTATGATTACACTGCGAGGACGGAGGACGACTTGAGTTTCAGCACCGGCGACAAACTCGAAGCTCTGGACAAAGGTGCGGGCGACTGGTGGGTCGCCAGAGCTCTCACCGGGATCTCGGCCTCCAAGCAGGGGTACATCCCGTCCAATTACGTGGCGCCCGTGGAGAGCATAGACGCAGAGCCGTAAGTAGCCTCCAGATGTATGTCCGAATGGACATTAATGACAATGGTGTATTCACAGATACAACACTACGCAAAACAAAATGCAACATAAAAAGGTGTGGATCATAACATCAGCGTGGGGATATGGTGCTAGGTGTGGTTGCTTTGTTTGTAAGAACAAAAGCAACAAGTCTTTCCGTCCGTAACCCTTCCAGTGTAGTAGTAGTAATTTCTAATTAAGTCTTCTTGATTAAAGCATTCACTTAAAAACAAAAGCTTTTCCCCCCCCCCCCAGGGTTTATGGAACCATACATAATGGACGTTCGCCAAATTACAGCTGAGTAGGTTTTGTCTTCATTTAGCCTATTCTTGTTTAATTTAATTTAATGTGGATGTCTTTATTAAGTATTAATTATTCTAAGTTAAGTCCTTAGTTCGGGTGGTTAATGATTGGCTCTTAAGCAGGAAGTGAAGGTAGGCCTTGGCGTTAATAATTCTCACGGCGGGAATGTTACAAGTTGTGAGTGTCATCAACACACGAATCTCTGGTCAAGGTTCATTATGAATAGTCCCTTTTATCAGACACGGGCCAGTGGGAACCATTGAGGGATTCCAGTGAGGAAAATCCACTCTAAATAGGTTTAGAAACGGGGTCAAAATACAGCTACTTATTCAGTGTACTGTGTGTAGCCTGGTTTACAGGTATGCTTACCTGCTTGGCAGCAAATCACATACTCCTACTCATACACATAATAAGAAACGCGCCCACCTCCTATTGTCGGTAATGGATAGTTTTATCATTGTACTTTATCATTCAGCTTCTTGTGTGACGATGGTAGTTTCCGCTCAGCTGCGATCAGGTTTTTCCTGTTCTCTTCTGATCGCGTGTTGCAAGCAGATATTCCCCATTCCCCAGCTATTGTTTCATTATGCGATTCGAGTTCATTAACATTGTTATTCTCTGGATAACCAGTTCTGCTTAAACTAAGGGTTACACACCGAAACCAATTGGTGCACTGATCAGATATAATGTAATCTAATTGGCATTGGCTATATTAATAATATTAGGCTATTAATAAACTCTTCTGTATCTACCATGCAATCACATATTTGTGTTGGTATATTGTTTATTTTATTTTATTTTTTTATATATATATATATATAGGACTTTTTATAACATACATGACATATATGACGACTTTTGAATACCTGAAACATCTTAAATGGTCGAGATGCATCGGCTGTAATACTGGAACCTTTAACGTATTTTAACACACTCTGTACATTTGCGAACACAATGTGTCGTTTCTTTTTGGATTATATTTCACCTAATTTGTTGCAAAAATAAAACAAGCTTGTTTTATGTTTACTCATTATGTTCTGGGGACTTTGAGAGGACTACATCCTCTCAAAGTGACAGATTAGGAATGGGAATGTGTTTTGAGCAGTAGCTGTGTGTTGCTCTAACCCAGGGTCAGTGGTTTGGTGGCATGTTGACGGCGATGGTGTGGCTGCGTTCTGGTTGCAGGTGGTATTTCCCAGAGACCAAGAGACAGGAGGCGGAGAAGCTGCTGCTGGCCGGGGACAACCAGCATGGAGCCTTCCTCATCAGGAACTGTGAGAGTCAGAAAGGAGATCTCTCTATGTCAGGTAAAGACCTCCTAGAGAAACCCCTCTTTCTCTCTTAGTGAGCCTGCTTTACACCTGTCTGTCAGCACATCCATAAAGCTAAATGTAGCAACGTGGTTTCAGGAGAAACCGCTTCACGTGAAATAAAAACACTCTCTTTAGACGATCTCATAATTTCCCCAAAAATTCCCTGTCATTCAGGCACGTGAACAAGGGGGCGGCTCCTTTGCCCTCATTGGCTGTGCCAGTGCCCCTCTAGACAAAAAAGTACTTTTTACTCCTGCCGACATTTATATTACTATCGAACGTGTCATTATAAATGGTGATTTAGTGCCGTCACATGACAGTAGTGTGTAACACGTGTTATTGGGTGAGGTTGCCACGTTATGGTAGCTACTAGCAAGACTTCCGATCACGCATCGTTCCATTATCCAAATAAAGGAAAGGAGAAGCATAGGCCTATTCAACTCGGCCAGGTCTAACACTTGGTAAAACAATTCCACTCAGAACTTCAAAGGAGAGTTTTAAAGATTTCAAGTCAACACTTTACAACACATCTTAAAACCACAACATAGTTCGGTCCACTTTTATTATTTTAATAAGGTGAGGTAAGCTACCCTACTCTGAAGCAGTGATGATCGGTTCTGTTGTACTGTGGTTTCTATGTAATGACCCTTTCCTTGTCATAAGACTCTGTATAGAAGGACCATGACGTTATACTGTCTGAGAACTAAACAATTGGACTTTAAGCTAAATATTATGATTATTTCAAGGGCTTCAGCAACACTTATCACCACTACTGTACAGTACCTCTTAAAGACACATTTTATAAAGTCCTACTGTTTAATCCTCTTAGGTTAAATCCAATGTTTCCATTCCCAGTATACTGCCATCTACTTCCTCATTCCAGAAATATCTGTCAGTCATTGTTTCCATCGATGGCCTCTGGGGTTGTAAAGCTAAACCAATAAACCGTCTTGCCCCTGTAAAAACACCTGTAACACCAGCTCCCTCTGCTCTGGACACTCGCACTTGATTACATGCTTATCGCTTGAGTATTTCGTATATATTGTATAATGATATCGACATAAATCAAATTGATGGTATCAAGGACGAATGGTTTGTTCCTGTGGCACTTTAATTGCCCAATGTGTTAGCTTTGCAAGCTGTGGTGCTGTTTTTGCTAAGGTGGCTCATTTCACTGTAAAACGTTAAACTCAAGTTGAGTTGAAAATGTTGTGATTGTAAGTGTAAGCTTTTTCCGATTTTTCAATGGATTTTGACCACCTGTTTCAGTGCTGGACAGGGGAAAGGTGAAGCATTACAGACTGCGTCGGGACGAGAACGGTCACTACAACGTGTCGAAGAACAGAACTTTTGAAACCCTCAAGAAGTTGGTGGACCATTACTCTGAACAAGAAGATGGCCTCTGTGCCAAACTTAAGGAACCATGTAAAAGGGTAAATTATGTTAGTTATTAACTTTGCTGTAATATTATAATGGAAATCAATCCAAACCAGCTGACCATACATATAAAAAGTCTATAAAAAGCCCTGATTTTGTTTTCCTTCTTTCTTTGTTTTCCTGTTGCATTTTGTCCAGGTTCAAGTGGAATCTCAATGAGTCAAAAATATTGCTTAAACCCTTTTTTAACCTGTACTCTATTGAGCATTCATTGTACCTCAACTATGAAACCTATGCTTTTCAAGCTGGTTTCGTGATAATTTTGGGCCTCTCTCCAGATGGAAGCCCCTCAGACCAACGGCCTGTCCTACCTGGACCAGTGGGAGATCCCCAGGAGCTCCTTGAGGATGCTGAAGAGGCTTGGAGCCGGGCAGTTTGGAGAGGTTTACGAGGGCCTCTGGAACAACACCACGCCGGTAGCTGTGAAAACATTGAAACCGGGTAAGCACATACGCTAACTTCCTATCACACCACTTAGCCGACTACCGTCCTGTTACGCTAACCTACTACCCACCGTGCTAACCTATTACCATTTTTTGATAGTAACCTACTACCCAGCTATGCTAACAATGAACCTGCTAAGATGACATATACCTCAACCCTGCTAATACGTCATGTTATCCAGCTAAGGCGCAACCTTGCTAATCTTGCCACCTTAGTTAACCGTGTGACACAAATTTCACCAGGGGTTCGGAGAGACAATATGGCCGACATCCCCGAAAAGTCGGGGGCACTCATGTGCATCAACTTCCTTTACTGATTCCAACTACTCCCTGTCGCTCTGCCAGGTACCATGGACTCCCAGGACTTTCTGAGGGAGGCCCAGATCATGAAGAGCCTGCGCCACCCCAAGCTGATCCAGCTGTACGCCGTGTGCACCCTGGAGGCACCCATCTACATCATCACCGAGCTCATGAGTAACGGTAGCCTGCTCGAGTTCCTCCAAAGTAAGACCGCTCTACTTTTATTCAAAACTATTTCTTAATAGTTTCTATTTCTTCTAAATTCCTCCACAACATAAGCGCGCCCTGCTTTTATCAAAAACAATTTATTGAGCAAATGCTGTTAAGTTCTAGCTTCATTCCTTCATTCCTTCATTCCTACAAAGAGACTGGCGTGACGAGTGGAGGAATGCACTGCGTTACCTTGCAGGTTTACAAAAAAAAAATGCGCTATTATCACCTTGTCATTCCTGGGCACTGACAATGATTTCCTGGCTCCCCTTGTCACAAATGTGATTGATGTCGCCTTCACGTGCACAGTTTCCCTGTGCACACTACAAGCCACACACCTTTAGTCATGCAAGTTGGAGACAAATGAGTGTGTGAGTCTGTAATGGAATATCATCCTATCTGGCGTCCTAGGATGTAAAGTGTGTGTGTGTGTGTGTGTGTGTGTGTGTGTGTGTACAGTGCGTGTACACAGTGCATGTTTGGCCACGGGAAGGTGGGCCAAATACATTCTGGTAAACACTTTTACCAATTACATTTGTTTGCAGAATATTTCCCATTTCCTTGCTATCCTAACGCCACGTCACCACGATATAGATTCTTTTATATTAAGTACAAACGGCACCTTTGAGGTCGTAATTACAGTTCTGCTTCTTTATGCTAGAATATATAGTGCATGGAGAGCTTTGGTTTGAATTTATTAACAGAATGTGCTGCATGTCGGATCATTCCAATCTGCTGTACTGAACACTGCGTATACTTTTTAAATTTTCATTCTGGTGTCTCATGAGCGATGCTGGTCCATGGCGTGAGACATCGGAGATGGGCGGGTAGCTATCCGTCAGGTTGATGGTTCCACGCCAAGCGGACCCGTGGGATTGATGTCGCAAGCTCTGGCCGCTAACCTGACCCGTAATTCACCACAGCAGGCCGCCCTTACCGTAACCCGTAGTCTCTCGACCTGGGACCTCCTCAAAGTCATACAGTTAGCTGACATCACTCTTCGTTCATTCACCCTCACCCCCACCTGCCCAACGCTCACCTACCGCCCCAGCCGGTACTCGCCTGGAACTCCACTATCACTGAATGTCATTGTTGCATTTGTCTTTGCATTATACTCTGATTGCAGTACACAAACCTCAGTTGTTTACTCCTTAACGTCCTTGTTTACCACCTGTCACATCGCGTAAGCGAGAATCCTTCATTCATAAATGTCGTGCTGACGTTCTTTCCTCCTGTGCGTTACCACAGAGGACAACGGGACCAAGCTGGGCATCAGCGACCAGATCGAGATGGCGGCTCAGGTGGCGGCAGGCATGGCGTTTCTGGAGCTGCAGAACTACATCCACCGCGACCTGGCGGCCCGCAACGTTCTGGTCGGGGAGAACAACATCTGCAAGGTGGCCGACTTCGGCCTGGCCCGGGTGTTCATAGTAAGGTTCTTGTGGGTTCATAAAGCCCACTGTGACTATAATAAATGTGTCTAATAACGTTGTGATAAAGAGCGGCTGCCACCTCACTCAGTTTGTACAGCAGCTGATGTTTTGATCACCTGACACCCAAAACATCAAAATTGCAGAGACGGCAATTTGGTGTTTGGGCTCGAGTTTGGTGGCTCATTAAAGACAAGGCGTATATATAATTTGTTTTTTGTTTTTTGTCATGAGAAGCGGCAATGTTTATCTCAAAGTATCGCCTGTCTTAATTATCCTTGTTAGACGGAGAACGAGGACTTTTACGTGGCCAGAGAAGGGACCAAATTCCCGGTGAAATGGACGGCCCCTGAAGCCATCCACAACGGCAAATTCACCATCAAGTCAGATGTGTGGTCCTTCGGGATCCTCCTGTATGAGATCATTACCTTCGGCGAGATGCCTTATTCAAGTAAGACCTTTGTACTTTATTACCTTGGTAGTAAATGATATGAGCAATACTTGAAGCGGAACCTTCCATGGAAAGTTGAAAATACCATGACTATAGATTGAAGATGAAGATGGGTTGTATGTGTCGTTAACTAATGGACAAGCATTGCAACATAACAAATACTATCAGCAATGCAATTGATACATTTAGCTGTTGTATTGTTCTAAATCTCTAAACTCTATTCGTCCCAAATCACGTTTCTTCGGTTTGCCTCCTAGCCATGACCAACTACCAGGTGGTCACCAAGGTGCCGACGGGGTACAGGATGCCCGCACCGCCCCACTGCCCCAAGGTCATGTATGAGCTTATGTTGGACTGCTGGAAGGAGGACGAACACGAACGGCCGACCTTCGAGACGCTGCAGTGGAAGCTCGAGGGCTACTTTGACTCAGATGTGACCTCCTACGACGACGCTAACCGCTATTGAGGCGGCGAAAACACGAACTGTGCCGTTGGGTTAAGCGAAAAATTGTCACTCGGTGCCAAAAATGTTTTGGAATTGTTTTTTAATAATGCTGTATGACCTGATTTGAAGTTTGAAGTGTATTGCCCACTGAACAAATGTTGTTTGAATGAAGAAGCTACACGAATGTCACTACACTACTGCTCTGTATTTTCACTTTGTACCCAACAGTTGGCCATAGTGATGCGGTGCGCATGCCGGCATTTGTGTGGATCACTCCTTGGTGTTCTTTGTGTGACTCAATGCACTTTAAATGGTGAGTGGCGATTGCGCTCCAGTCCACTTTGTCAAGTGTACTCTACTTAACGCATATGGAGAACTCTGAAAAATGTGTACAACCCGTCCGGAAATAGTGGAGCGGCGTGCTTTCGGCCGTGGCTATCATTTCTCGGCGAACCGGTTCGGCGGAGCGTGCATTCTCTGCAATTGTTGGCTTCGTCAGACCGATGCCTGCAACCATAGCCGCCTCACAAAAGAGTTAGCTGTTCAGGACGGAGCCTCAGGTATGTGCTAATGATTGATGTTAATGCTGCCCCCTCATCGACTATAATGAAGAGAAATACCTGCTGGACAACTAATCTATGGTCTGGAAGCACAGTATTTTTTTAAAAGCCTGTTTTTGGAGATCAGAAATGTTTAAATGTTTAAACTTTATGTTGGTGTCAAGAAGGGAAACGTGAGTGGGGTTCAGACAATCAATCATGGGTTCATTTATTTATGCCAGAGCACTACATAGACAACCTGAGAAATACGTAGATGATGTATGATATATATTAATTCTACAAACCAATGTATTTTACCTCGATATGAAATGAATCCACTTAATTTGGTCTACTCCCGATTCTGTGGTTCCCTGGCTTCCCTGGGAGTTACGTTAAGTCACCTTTCCATGTATTAGCCGTTGTGCACAGGTTCTGGGTCTATGGTTTAGGTTGATTACCTAAACCATTATTTTTAGGTCAGGGAATCTGAAAACACGATAACTGCCTTGTATCGGCAAGTCTAATCTGATAGTGTTGATAAATTCAGCGCCGTTGATTTGAACGTTTGAATTCACTATTGTAAATTCTTACCTTGATACAATCTTATCAACAGTTAACACTTTGTTATGAGGTGTCTATAAATGTATGATTTGTTTTTAGCACAGATATTTCTTATGCTAAATAATTATTAAAAGAATTTTATTTAGTAGGATGTGATTGAGTTTTATTCAATAAGGTCTACCTGATTTATTTTAGGTACAGACTATTTTCTGTCAAATGAATCCTAACCGCAACATCTCAAACTCGCCACATGGGGGCGGTGGTACTCTGCCTTTTTGTAACGTGTACCATGTTCCTACTTTTACAAGTAGCTGAAGTAGAAATTACAGAGCTTGCCTTAACTTCAGCAAAACAATTAAGTGTGTGTGGGAGCGATACTGTGAGCTGTGTTTCTGCAGGACGAACACCACTGCAACACTAAGAGCACCAATCTCCTGCCACAATCTCATACTTAAAGGGCCCCTATGTTACCACCATGTGTGAGTGTGATTAGCCATTACAAGCTGTTTCAAAATGGTCATGTGACTCCTCTAGTGATGTCACATGACTAGATCAGTCTCCCAGTCCACCCAGTGGACTGTACCAACTGGTAGGCTTATCTATCCATCATACATCTGGGTGGACACTCCCACTTGTGATGTCAATAGAGGGTAGTCACATGACAATTTTGAAACGGCTTGTAATGGCACACCTGGTGGTAAAATAGGGGCCCTTTAAACACTTAAACATAATCAATAGTACTAAATCACATCACACAATCATGTCACTGTTTTGCAATAAATAGCAAACAAACGTGTTGAAGCTGCCAAAGACTAAATATTAATGGGATTAAGTCAGTCCTGCATTGATTCAATAACTCATTCGCTGTTTAGCAACATGCAGAGTTAACATCGCATGTTGCTCTGTTGCAGGTCTCTGACCGCAAAGAGATGGCATTTTGGCAGCATATTCATTTCCCCATTTTAATCGTGTGTGTGTGTCAAAAATGTGCTCGTTTATGTCATTGCAAATTTCATTTTGTGATCAAAAATCTTCCCGCTGGGGTGCGGATTTGCTCAACTTTAATCACATCTTACACATACTGCACCTTTTCCTTCTTTAAATGTCTGCTCAAGCTACTAGACCATTGTGTGGTTTACAGTGTGTTACAGGGACTTGTAAGTGAGGAAGAGGGTTTTGAAGAAGGCGAAGGACTGCAGTGGTCTGAGGTCGTCGTGGGTGAGAGTTCTGTACTGAAGATCACCTCCCACCTTTTAGTCTGTCGGCTTTTTCGGTCTCAGTGAGAAAGCTGGGTCCATTTAGAGGTGTAGCCGGGGGAGTGTGTGTGTGATGACCGTGTCGTCGGTACAGTTCTGGTGAAGGAGACGAACATCGATGCATATTTAAAAGGATTAACATACTTTCACTCATCTGGGTCTTTTAACGTGTTATTTTAGGACAAACAATAGCTACGGAGTTACAGATTAGGAACATATTTGATACTGTCGTCTGAGGGGAAACCTTAGCTATCCGTATCAAACAAAACATGCAGATGACCAGCAAAATAATCAGCCTGCTGTCTGTTTGTGTCCCACCTTAGAAGAGACCTGTCTGGTTCCATTACAGATCGTATTTCTCCTGGTTTGCCTTAATGCCTCACAGCAGCAGAGTCCTCCAATGCATTCTTGTAAAGCCACAACACCATTTTTGCTGCGGTCATAAATTACCATCAGACGATGGGTGATGGCTTCTCAAAAGGATGGGAAGTAAACGAGACAGGTTTATCGATAATTATTCAAATGCGACGCTGCTGTTTTGATATAGAGAAAGAGGGCAGCAGAAGGAGCGGCCTCCTAAATTAGAAGACGGCGGGTACTTTTTATTTTCTTCCGCCCAAATCTTTGTTTTTAAAGTGAATTTCACCCTCTCGCGATGACGTGCCAAGAATCCCCTTCCTCTATTCCTCGCGCGGCCGCTGCGGTCTCACTTGCATGCGCGTGGGTGATTGGCGGTTGTTTGACTGTTCACCCGCACGTCTTTATAGCGCCATATTGTCTTTCGACCTATCATTAAAACAACTTTTTCAGAGCTAATAATAAAAATATCTTGATGTTTAAAATCCTGTTTCTAACACGAGGAGATATCAACATGATCAATCAATTGCTTTCTGCTGTGATTTTTAAAAGCAATGTGGAAAATCGAAGTACAATAAAAAATATATATGGCTACCTTGTAAAACGGATTGGCGTCAATTTGCGTCATTTGAAACGTGTACTGACCAGTGACCATACTGACTGGATCATGTAAAGCGTATTCAATCAAACCTTTTTGGTTATTGGAAACTTTTTCACTCTTTTAATTATTCGTCATTGCTAACCTAATGCCATATGTGCCTTTGTTAGATTGGCACGAGGCTAAACCCCAGAGTATGCAAAATTAGTCCATGGCTAGCATATTATTTGTTTGATTAACTAATAATTCAGAAATAACACTGGATATTTTGGGGAAAAGCCATCATTCTCAATATTTTGTCAGTGGAATTGCCAACTAGGCCTACCTGGGGAATAGAAGCAATCTGTTGTTTTTTTCCCAACTGGACAACAATGGAACTTCTGGAGATCTTAAAAAAAGAAAAAGCACTCTAATTAAATGAGTAGGCTTATATAATGAATTCCAGCTATCACAATACATGTCTTGTTAATTTGTATGGGACCTGGTGTGGAGCTATGGTGCTGAAATACAGTGGAGATGATGATGAATGGAGTAAAGTACTACACGCTTACCTCTCCACCTCCTGCTGAGTGTAGATCCTGCAGGTCAATATCTCATCTGCTGAACACCAGCGCTTATTTGATCAGGTCTCAGAGAGGGCTTCAAAGGTCTTACCACTGGCTCATTCTCATCAGGCTCCAACAGTCAAAGTGTTCTATATGTACACTATGAGGGAACGGTGTTGTCTTTGAATATATTACACAATGGGCCGAAATCATTGAAATAAATGCCTAAGATAACTACAGGTAATTTGGTGCACGCTTTGTGGTAAAGCGTTTTACCACACTGTTCTCAGCATGGCTGGCCCCAGTGGGAGTCAAATGATTTAGACTGCTAAAGAACTTCAGTCGAAGGACATCGCTTGAAGGTAACACTGTGTTCACATTGATGGGCGGGACTTCACCTGTGCAAATGCCCAGATGCCTGCTGGGTAGTTGGGGAGTCAGGTGGCGGTACACAAGGAGGATGAAGAAGCAGAAGAGTGTCATTATGTTTGTGTCAA
>OMNO01013982.1:0-11700 GCA_900303215.1 Trachyrincus scabrus | reverse complement strand
CCTCCAGAAAACATGGCATGGAGTCCATAGAAGACAAGCAATTCAACCACAAATCCTGTGTTTCTATGCAAACAGGATTGTGGTGCACCTTGGAAGTTAATGTTAGCTTTTGGCAAGTAATACCCATTCAGTTCAAAAAATGGCTAAAGGCTAAAAGGAAAAAAACAGCGGCCACAAACACCAGGAGGGGGCCAATTTAGGGACATTAGAAGTCGACCCACATTCTTGCAGTGCAAGTGTGTCTGCAGCTGACAACAGCATCCAGGTCCACTTCAGATACCTAATCGGTGTTGAGCTGCGATGAGAATGAAGGAACGTGGAAGATCCCAGTCTAGTTGAACCCATTACAGGTTATGAGAGAACAGTCGTCGTTCTCTCTCATAACGTATAAAGGTTGTGGTTAAAGATTCTTTATAAGTTGTGGCCACAGGCCAAGCAGAGTGCAGGTTCCTTGGCAGCCCACACGGTAGTGCATTGGGACATACCGAGCAATGAACCAAAGAAGATCAGTCGAGATCGTACTCTTAAATCATCCAAACGACTTGCAGGACTAGTAAGGGAAGTGTGATTTTGACTGTTCAACATCTGCTGTGTGACCCCTTAACCTCCATACCCACCATCACCACTAGAACCAGCAGGCATGAGGCATTCTGTCCGCCCACAGGAGACAAATAAAACTCCTTGGGAAAGACAGCCCATGTAGATCTGTGTTCTGAACATGGGATAAAACTGAAAGTTGAAAACCCATCTCGACTAGGGAGGAGGCAGAGCCGATAAGTAATGCAGTGTCGTGTGAGATGATGCCTTAGCCTTTTTAAACTAGAGTTTCATTCAGTGGTTAAGACTGGACACACGTCACTCGAATCATAGATGATTCAATCCAAAAGACTTTCTGCTGGAGAGACAGCCTTGAAGAGCTGAGAAGGCCTGCTGTTGATTTAGGAGCCTCTCTTTCCAGTAGCCTCCCTGCTAAGGCAGAGGTTTTGGCACTGGTCCTGCTGGCTCGCTGAGCTCCAGACTGAGGCCATCCAATGGATGGTAGGACGAGGTACCTCTAAGTACATTCGCTCCAGCCAAGCCTCGAAGGGAAATGGATGCAGGGGAGATGCGAGTGGCTTTGTGTTGTGAACCCAAGCAGGGGCTCTGCTTGAGTGCACTCAGTGGAGTGGAACACGTAATCGATACCGTAGTAATAACCAGTTATGGTGTACATCATTAAGTTATGACCTGCAGGTTACTGAGGTGGAGCACTAGTTTGTAGAACAAGTTGTTAAAGCATTGACTACCGTGAGAATACATAAACCACCATTTAGGCAAAACTGGAAGGGTTGACAGAGTGAACATTGAAATAAAAGCATTGTTTGCACAATACCGGTGAAAGCCGGGCGTGAAATTGATTTGACAGAGTGGAATAAGCACCCCTTAAGTTTTGAGATTTTTTAGCAACAGAAAAGTAGTGAGAAGTGCAGGAACTACATACTACTCACATAAAACAGGGGTCCACTCTGTAGCCAATGTGTAGATTCAATAGTTATCATGGAAATAAATACATTGTGTTAATGTCATGGGCACAGGGAACACATTACCAAATGCATACAGTGGAAAATTAACAACAACAATAAAAACAGTAACAGGGAATAACAGGAAACAGAAATAATAACAGGAACTTGTGTCAAAAAGTCTGGATATAAAGGATGAAGATGCTACTGTACAAAAATGGCGAGCAATTCCAATGATATCTCCAGCACACTTCCAACTATGCATGCCTTCAGCACAGCTTTACAATTCAATGTCAATTCAACCTACCACTGGAAAGGAAGATATTTAATGTGTTATCTTGACAGGCAAGATAAAAAAACCTTTTCTGTTAAAACATGTTTTTATACCTCAACTACCTTTTATTTGATTACTCATAGAATTACAAATGCTTTCCCCTCTTAAAGAGATACTGCGATTGCCATTGTTGTTTGTCTGCATCAGTGAAAATGGTGTGTTCCATTAGGACATGTCTGCTTTAACACAACAGTCAAGATCACTTCTGTGGTGGTAAAGTAATCATGCACATGCATGATTGTGTTTCACAAAGAACGAGTCACAACATGACATGCATATTTACAGTATGAATTATTATTTGTTAAATGGGAAAACAAATTAAAATATACAAAATCTCTGGTATGAAATGTCCATGCCTGGTTTTACATTTACTTACAACTGGATTTTGTGACTAATGGAGAGAGGAATAGATAAAGGTAATGCTAAATTAGCAGTTTCCAGCGTTGAAATACAGTCACCATTCAATGTGTTACTAATGGATTTCTGTCAAGATGAAGTACTCTCTAGGGTGTAGCATTAGAAAAATCCACTTTATGTGAGAGGAAAAGGTTAGCCTAGCATGCACATGAATAGGTATAAAGAAAGTGGAAAGACTTGCCTGTGGTTTCACTGGTTTCGGGGACTCTGGCTGTTTGATACAAATAAACAAATGCAAATTATTAGCGATTTTCCAATGCACAAGACGGCCCCCTCTACAGTAATGGGCGTTTTTCTACAACGTCTCTGTCACTGTACAATTTATTCATTGCCCCACATTATTTTGTATCAAAACATTCAACAGCCACAATGTAATTCAATGACAGCCAAACTCCATCTCTAAGAGTTTCCATCTCAGCCAAATTGCCCATTGATATTAATCGTTACTCCAATTACAACATTTAACTGATGCAGCATGCTTAGGCTTAATCCCTTTTTAACTGTAAATACCACTGGATTAGGCTGGCCTAGGTCCTGGGTTGGGTAGCAGCCTATGATCACAAATCATTACCTGGAGTGCTAGTCAAGCATATATTTATACATCATATCATGGAACGGTAGCCAATCATATATTAACACATTATAAACTGGAGCAATATCCAATTATGCTTCATAATACATATTTATATACAATTTGACCCGAGTCAAATTGACCATTAACAATGGAAGCTCAATTAGGCATTCAGGGAATGCTTAAGAGTGGAGGTTGCTGATCTAAGGTGCTTAACATATTATGAACTACTATCTGGTAATATCATTAATATAATATTAGAATATTATAAGATAGATGCAACACTCACAGGAATGTTGTGGTCCTTCCTTCCTTTATGTGAGGAGGCAACGTGCGCCAGGTACTGGATGACCTTTTTGGTATTTTCCGTCTTACCAGCGCCCGACTCACCTCTAAGAATCAGAAGGTCATCCAAGGTGAACAAAGTTAACAGACTTTAACATGTCCCTTTACATTTTATGTTAATGTATCTTGTATTTTTGCTTTTAGAAGGCAATGTCAGACAAATCCTACTACTATGATGACAGCATGGAAAAAGATGGACAGAAATTATGTTTTTGTCAGTTATGCGACCAGGAGCCATATTCAGAGCATTCCTGAGGTTTTACAGTGGGTGCAAATTTCACACATCCAGTAAGCACACAAACATCAACACTTCAAAGCTGAGATTCTGTGAGCATAATACGGCCAGACTTCAACACTCAGGACGGCAAGAGAGGCATCCGAGTGTTGTCCATCTCAGAGGCAGCTCGTAACAGAGGGCATTCATTGAATGCCGTCTGTGTGAATGTCCCCCTTGTTGGCCTTGGGCTGTGAGCCGTTTCAACTCCATGGAGCTGAACTGCAGAGGAGATGGCTCGTCATTCAGAAAGGCCTGAAACCCGTGTGTCTGTTAAAGGCCATGCAGTGTGTGGCCGTGTAGACATAAGCCAACACTCGCACTGTACATGTGTCTCCCCACGTTGGAGTTAATTTGTCTTTTGAAATGTATTGTGTGTATATGGGCTCATGCATGTGTGAATGTATACATCTAAAACAACTGAAGGGGTCAAGATTAAAGATTAAACTACAGTAGTAGAAGACTAGGCTATCCAGACAAATAAGAACAGAAGATAATCAACTGCCCAGAATACACACAGCACTAGCTGTAGAGGCCTGTCGGTTGCTCTACCATTCTTCCGACATTTTCTTAGACTGCATTCCTGTCATCTCTAGGTACTTGGCATGGAACAACTACAGGGGCCTTCCAACCAAAAAAAGACTGACATTTCCCAGACCAGCTTTTGTCTCAAGTAGTGCAACCAGTTTGCGTCACTAAGGCATTCTCTGCTCAGAATGTAAGAGAAGGGCCAGGGACTACTGTTTTACTGTTTTATTATTTCTACTAAGACCCCCAGTAATTGGTGCCAAATGTATTACTGTCGTTTTCAATTTGATTCGACTTACACTAACACTACTGAGGAGGAGTCCATTGGACTATGTGAAGCCCAGAGAGTGCATGTAGGCGTGCATGGTGACCATTAGGTCAGGCCAATTTCCAACCAGATTACTAGAGGTTTAGAAGCATGTTTACGGCCTGTAAATATGCTTCTAGACTGGCCTCTGGTAAACTGGTCATTTTCAAAAGCATTTGTTCATCTCTAATTATACAAAGGTATTACAGGCATCTTATTTTTGCGATCATATATTGACAGAACAGAAGTTGAACAAAGATGACTCACGTGCAAAGAATTGATTGGTCTTCTCGATCTGTGAGAAGAAATGAAGGGGGGAGGGAGAGAGAGAGAGAGAGAGATACATTTTATGTATGAGTACAATTCTAGATAAAAACACTATCAATGCAGAACAGTTTTTTATCTTCAATGGTAAGACGGTGACAAAAAATATTTTCTAAAGTTGAATGTAGACTTGAATCATCTTCGGCCTGTGGATTAAAATGCCAAACCCAAGTGTACTGTGCATGTGGGCCTGATAGTACAATTCTTATCCAACAGGCTAATCCCATTGCCATTCATTTTCTGGCATCTCAGGCTTCTGAGCATGGCATCTTGAGCCACTGCAACATCAAATGTAGAGTAATGGGAAAAAATGACACTTTGTAGCCAAACTTCTGGAGCGGTTGAGATATGGCTATAGGCGTTACCAGGCTGCTGGTTTGCTCAATCCATCCAAGTGTCAAAGACACGTTAAATGTATAATAAACGAAGAAAAGACTCTGGGCTCTATTTTCTCAAGCACTATTGAAGACAAGAAAAGATTACGAAGAACAGAATACATGCAAAGACCAACACACGAAAAGACAATAAGAAAGAGGAAAGGCTGGGAGAAGAGGATTTGGCGAGCGTCTTGGAACAGAAGAACCCAAAAGTGTCCACTATGGTGACAGCTTTGCCAGGTGTGTTTGCAGGCGATGGACCAATAACTGTAAGGCCGTCCTTCGTCCTCCCGTGGTTACTGGCTATTGCCAGACTAAATGTCAGAGGAAATGAGGCATGAATGATGTTGAAAACAGACTGTGCTTGTTCCAAAACGGGAAGGGATATTACTGAACAAAAATAAATGATAATATCTAATTATCCCCCAGCCCTATGGTCCATCTCCATGTGTTATGGTAGTCACAATATTTAGCAGAATGTCAAATGAGAGGCCTTCAAATGGTAAACAGATGTAGTTGTGAAGTAGGGGTGAAACGCTACGTGTATTCGTATTGAACCATACGGTACGGGCTCCACGGTGCACGGATCGGTACGCACTGCGAACCGAACAATACTATACAATAACAATACAATACAATAACAATACAATACAATAACAATACAATACAATAACAATACAATACTAACAATACAATAACAATACTATATTTTACCCTCGTTAATTCCTTTATATACGCCACTGGTTTATATCTTTACATATTTCTTTCGATTAAATCAATTATTTTATTTTTTTGTACTCTACAATAGCTGATTGAAGAGCAGTTATTGTAGTACAAAAAATGTAAATAATTGAACTGAACGTTTTATTAAATGAAAACATTCAAACTGCATGATGCATCCATTAGTTCACCTCTTGTTTTATTGGTTTGCTGTTATGGTTAGTGGATGACTAATACAATTTCCCATCACCTGTTCTTGACTCACTGACCATCTGTTTTTTTAGGGGTCTAGAGGTGGGTGACCTCACTGCAATCATTAGGATTCATCCTAAACCTAATGATTTTGGTGAGGTCTAGTCACCCACCATGCCTTTGATGTAATCAAATTGTAGGAAAGATGCAATTGTGTGAGAAAAAACATTTTGTATCAAGGTGTTGCTTTAGAATGGTTCAAATAGTGAATCAAAAATAGTGCCATATCCATTTTACACAGCTTGGGTTGGCATAACACAATATAAATGAAAAACCACAAAGAAGTGAGAAAACAAAAGCAAAAAAAGAGAGCCCACTAAGCCACAGACATTCTGCTGAAGGGAAAAGTCTGGTAAAAAGTGCTGAGTGTGTTCCTGTGGAGTAGGTTTGGAGCATAGAAGGAGGTGGGTGAAGAGATGAGTTATGTGACCCAGGACAAGGCACAGCTTCCTGGATTAAGGCATGCTTTCCTGATGTCGAGTAACAGGTGGAGGACGAGGGAATGATGAGGGTGGTATGACCACACACACACACACACACACACACACACCCACACCCACACACAGACAGGTGGAGATGATCCATGTATGTATGTATCTATACCATAATGTGTCTTAAGACAACAGGTGGAGATGATCCATGTATGTATGTATGTATCTATATCATAATGTACCTTAAGAAAACAGGCGAGTGTGTCTGTGTGTCCTCCACAAACACACACGCACAGCGTTTGTTTCTCACCATCAGATAAATAAACAGCACAAATAAAACGCACCAGTGTCTGTTTATCTCTGCTGCTGCAGAAGCAGATGGGGGAGGTGTAACCATCCCCATTTTCATTCACACAAAACTGCCACACATCTCAAAAGAGTGATAGCCTTTTGGTTGTGAGGAGAGCAATCCAAACAGGAATGGTTATTCACTTTACAGATTGTGATGACCCTTTTTTTCTGGGTTTCGCATGATTGATGATGCTCTTTCCATCTTCACATGACTCCATTATGTAGGAGAGGGTTAACCCTGCCCCGAGGACACTTGCTGTGATCTATTGAAAAGTGTTCTGGGAGGCCAAAAATAACACTTATTTTGCAACACAACTTTTCTTACTTCAAATTGTCAGCAATAAATGAGTATTTAGTCAAGGTTCAAGTTGGCTATCTTTCTAGATTTTCCGATGCCATGTGGAGCTTACCAAAAGACGGCCTCATTTCAACATGCCAAGAGAAAGGCTGTTATCACTGGTCTTACAAAACCAAAACCAGACGTGAAATTTTTTGCAGCTTCGACGGCAGCACAGTGTCTCTGCATGTGACGTTTCTTCATGGAAGAGTGACAGAAGAAGGCATGGACAGAGGCAGCTGATCTAAGGCCTTGACAGTGAAGTCATTGTAAGACAGCAGCCCACTGGGCCTGGGCCAGCCTCCACCATTGATGGCTAATACCCGCATTAAGGAGAAGCAGTGGAGTGCAAACGCTCACCTCATAAAAGCAGACCCACACACTGCTGTCCAACCAAAGGGCCTTGGTGTAGAAAGACCTACAACCAAACCTCTGTGGTGTCAATGGAGCACTACAAATCAGATAAATGTGTTGGATAAAAGACAAATCAAGCAGCATTAGTATGCGGTCTTTTTAACAGCAAGAGACAAATGAGCCATGTAAATAGCATGCTTACAGGAGATAACAATTAAGTCATTAACACATCAAGTAGTCATGATCCCAGTACAGAGGGTACTTTTCCCTACAGTAAAACTGGGCTAGCCAGGGCTTATCATCACAATCATCAGCATTATCCTCATCAGATGCCTCCTCTGATTTCACAGCTTTTATGATCTGCAGCAGTGCTGTCAACATTTCAATATGGCCTGGCCTTATGAAGTTCCACGCTGCCCTGCTGTTGGAAGTGTTTGTCTAGTTCGGTTCTGGGAAACTCCCAACAGACCACCAGACAGCGTGGACATGAACTATTGGACACTGTGGGTAGATCACATCCTTTTTACAAACAGACCATCCACCGACCCTACCCCCACACACCGGCCCAACTCATTCCAAGCATTCCAGTCAAACTCCCCAGCACTGCCAGCAACTAACTCTGTGATGCAGTGACAGTGGCTGAAGTTGGCTCTATATGAAGCGTATGGAAAAGGGCACCCGAAATGAGAATGCATTGTGACAATCAAATGATTTTATAAATTCAGAGAGAGAAGACTGGAGAGAAGAAAACATTCGCAATGCGCATGACCATCAGAACCATGGCTATGAACCTACATAAGCATCATTCCAATAAAAAAAAATTACTGCTATTATCCAACCATCAGAGTTTGATGCTTAAATTGCGTATAAAGTATGGTGTGAAATACCCCAGTCATTCGATTTTCCAACTAAGAGAGTAAACCATGCGGCAATTATGGGATTTGATGCCCAGTACATTGAAGGAAGAAGGAATGTGATCATCAATGTAAAATATGACGACCGTTTATAATCCAAAGAGCAGAAATTGATTTGGCTCTTGTGGAAGACCTGAATCATGACTTTGAGATGACTCAAGACTGTTCATTTCCATAATACCTTGTGGCAGTTATAGTCCTCAAGGCTTCATAGAAGAAGAAAACAGTTCTATTTTTAAAGTGGGATAAACTAATAACCATCTGCAATCTTTATTACATCTAACTAATGCTTTTTGCCTTGCCGCAAATTACAGGGCAAAGAGTCAAAGGTGCTTGGGCCATTCTCTGTGGTCTTAAGTATCTGTCATTTTGTTTTTATAAGCCAGCCAGTCCATCCATTTAAAATTATCTAAAATAAAAGCAGAAAACAGCAATGACACTGGCAAGACTTGCAGTTGGTACTTCAGCCAGAGACTAGCAAAGGAGGAAAAAAATATAAGATGCATATCTTCACCATTTCTTTCCTGGATCAGTTCTAAAGAGTTACAATATTTCTCCATATCTTTAGGAAAATGGATAACGCCGTTAACGGCACATCTTATGCTAAATCAATGCAGACAGCTGGAGTACTAGTCAAATAGTGGAGAACTTGATAATGTGGGGAAAGAGCGGTAGAGTGTGACATTGAGTGAGGGAAATAGGAAAACAATCTTATTTTGAAGCAGAGGTATAAAGTAAGAACATTATTGCATAAGGGCAAAAATAACATGCTACAGAATTCTACCACCAACCATTGACCCAAAGCCCTGTCCTCGACTCAAGGACTGTTAGCTTACTTTTCCATAAGCAATGGCTCAGGGAAGTGAAACGGTCAACAGACCAGGTTTATGACAAAGTATTATCATAGACTTAGGGAACCTCCAGGGGCTTATGCGAACAGCTCATAGAGGCTAGCCAGCTCTGCCTGGAAAACATTCCATGCTAACTGACAATAGTGAGAAGGTTTTCTTACAGTAAACCACATCTGTTTAGTCATGTCACGCTCAACTGTTAAGTGTCAAGCACTAGTCAAACTCTACACTACAAAAAAAAAGGGCACTCTAACTTGGCCACCAGCACCCGCAATATCAGACAGACTTTAGCAATCATATTTTTATCCCTGTCAATATTCATATACTAGGCTTAAGATGACAGAAACATCTTCAGAAATCAGACAAGCGAAAACACAAATGTCTGAAATGAGTACAAATAAATTTCCTTGTGAATTTGCATTTGATGGGTGCCAATTTCAGTCACTCTCACACATAGTTTATCTAACAGCTAACCATTGTGGTGTACTCTCAAGGCGTATAATTTAACACAGAGGAAGTGACACTCTTACTGACGTGAGTGAGCTAGCAAGCCATATCACATACATTGTGATGATGGAAGAGGAGGTCAGGCCTCATAAAAGGTAGCAGGTCTCTGGGCCTCTACACTGTGTGGATTCTACCTCTTCTCGTGTATCTGCGGACAAGTGATTTACACACCCAGAGCACAAAGTAATGAAGGACTAATAAAAATAACTATTCATCTACTCATACTCTGGGCATTTAGTGGCAGAACAGGCAATGCCAAGAAATTGCCCATATATCAGTGCATTGCGCTATTACTTTTATAGTAAAAAATATTGTACTTTTTTAATATATTTGGAATATTATTATTTATTATGCTGACTTCAACCACTCCAAAGGTAAACAACTCAAAGTTGCCAAACTTGGTGCACATATAGAAACCGAGCCTGCAAAAAGTTAAGTTAACACTTTGACCACAGGGGGCGCTATAACTTGCTGTTAAATGACCAGCCCCTCCATACCAGAGGCAGGTTAAAGTATATCTCTGATATAATATATTCTATGCTACATTCTCTATTCACTTTGTCTCCAGCAAGGATACTGGGTTACTGTTTTTGTTCATTCAAGAAAAGACTTTGGGAGTTGGTGGAACCGGCCTGAATCTCCAGAGTATTCAACCACACCTCATCTATTATGCAATGTATCTCTATTTCCAACGTCTTCTTGATGTCAACATTTGTTTTTTATTTCTTTTTATTTTATTTCTGATGTCAACATTTGTTTTTTATTTCTTTAAAGAAAGCATTTCTTCACAGGGTTATCATTGACCCTGAAATAACACCAGATAAAGAGTCATTTTGTTCTCTACTGATGGAGTGGGCCTGTGTGAGACATATTAAAGTGCTTTGAGCCAAGATGGATCTAGCAGGACTTGACCCAATGCCCTGATTAAACATCAGGGAAAGACTACGGTGCTGAAAAGAGGCCGCCAACCTCATGAGAAACAACTCTAGCGTTGTCAATTCACTTGCTTGTTATCCATCACCTCTGTCAACATGACCACCTTTAATTTGAGACGTGGTTTCATTCAGAGTCATCAGTGGTAGAGCTGGATATTAGCTCAACGTCAAGTCACTCAGTCCAATGCGTTGGTGGAGCAGTGAGGGAAATTATGGGAGAGAATTTTGGACAACTAATCAATGGCAGATGTAAGGTCAGGTCTGGCTGTGTGCTAACACAACCAGTCTTTGTACGCAGACCCCCCTCATTACCCAGACTCAGATAGAGATCACTATATCTGTCCAATCTTGTCCAGTATGCAAACAAATAGTAAGAACTGCAGAAAAAGTAATTAAAGCCAACGAAAGCATCCCAAGTTAAACAAAAACAGGCAGCATTTTAGAATTTCTCCTTCATTTTCCCCATTAACCCCCAGGAATGTGCTGTGACATTCTGCTCTGACAACAGCAGTAATTCAGACAAAACCAATTACAGGTCTATGGTTTTCTATACACATCACAAGCAATGCATTTGAAAGGTAAGTAGTAAAGTACTGCAGTGCAATGAGTTAATAGGCAATGGCCAATGGAAAGAATACCAAGATCCTCACACTGTGATGGTATCTATTACAGTGTTTAGCTACTCGCTGGCGCTCTAGACATGCTCAAAGCAGAGGAAGGCCAGTGTTAATCTGTACAGCTGGATACTCACTGAAGTGAAGCAGGTTAGGTTGAGGATACCCTCATGGCCACAGCTGAGCAGCAGCTGGTGAACAATAATCTGCAACCTACGAATCTCCTTTAACCTCCTTCTCCACCACCAGTTTTAGTGCATCAAAAAGCGGAGGAAACAAATAAAGAAAAATAAAGTGACAGGCATCCTCCGAGGTGTACGCAGAACACTGTGTACAATGGCTTCAGTGATGGGGCAAAGAACTCTTTAAATGAATGAATGGAATTAGTCAAAAAGCCATATGGTTCTGATTCTTCAAGGCACTCATTTACAAATCCATCCAGCCCTGCCCCCCACAGT
>OMNO01013976.1:0-10555 GCA_900303215.1 Trachyrincus scabrus | reverse complement strand
CAGCTAATAAAAGACAGCCGCGTAGCTAATTGCACAATGCATATATGCGACAATAAATATTACAAGCACGTAGCTAATGGCACAATGCATATATGCGACAAGAAATATTACAGCCACGTAACTAATTGAACAATGCATATATGCGACATGAAATATTACAGCCACGTAACTCATTGCACAATTGCATATATGCGACATTGCAATAGTCTACTAGCATCGATAGTAGACAGGCTCGGACTGCCTTGCCATAATTTCACACTTGCACATTTATCTTAGATAAGGTATCAAGCTTTCGACACAATCAATGAAGCAACATTCTCTAGATCTGACCTATGGTGCTTTAACTGGACGACGCAAGCAGGAGCTGACAAACATCACTTTTACAAATCCATACATTTGTGAAACTCATTACTTTGGGTTGCACAGTCATCATTATTCAAACGTCTGCAATTTAAAACCGATGTCCACATTTTTTATTTTTTTGGTCAACCTAATATGGTGTTTTTAGTACTGATGTTGCAGGGCTTGCAAAGTTGCAGCTTCCTTCTGTCACTTTCTGCAAAGCCATGATGTCATCGGCGACACACGAGCACCTGAGCCAATCAGCGCCCAGCTAGACCAGTCCCTTCACCCCCTACCCATCCAGTTTGTGAACAGGATTGAACCGCTTTGAACAATGGGTGGAAACTTAAGAAAATGTACAAAGAAACAACCCAAATGCGACACTGTTCTGCAATAAACTGCCCAACTAACGTCTCACTGCGTGCTCGCAAAATGTGTTTTTTCTTTGTACGTTCATTTCCGAAGATGACACAAAGGTTTTTCTTTCACCAAAAGACAAGGTGATGAGTCCACGACTGTCATTCATTCAGCTGGCTTACCTTGCCACAAACAACTTGTGCGTTTGCATAATAGTAGCCCATTTAAAACATAAATGAATCGATATGTACATATATGTCTTGGCTGGTGTGCATTCATTATTTGTAGACGTATTTTCCAGGCCAATATACATACTAGATTAACCTGACCCACAAGTACAACGAGCATCTTCACAGTCAAAAAACAACCAAGTTTCTCCAATTAAAAATGATCTCTTACCTCTCTCGTGTCCAATCAATATGTCTTTGTGGTTCAAATATTCCACTTCTTCCGTGTAGTTCTGCGTGTAGGCAGTGTTGGATCCGGCGTTCCTCGATTCGGTCCAGCGAACTTTGGCGAACCCTTTGGCGTGGATCTTGAGCGATTTGACACGAATGTCCCCCGTGGCTTCGATGACCACCCTACCTGAGACCGAGTCCCCGCTGGAGAACACGGGCACGTTGCTGTCATTGAGACAGTCGTAGCTTACGGTGAAGCTCTTCACCTTCCCGAGCACCATGGTGGAAAGCAAAAAGAAAGGCTACGGGGGGAGCCCTTAGAAATTAAAATAAAAAAAGAAATACTGTGAAAAAAATAATCTCATTTAAAAAAAAAAGGTGTAGTCTTTTTTTTTTTAGACACTGATCAGTATCTCTGCCCTGCAAAAAAAAAGAAAAAAAAAGAGCAGTAGGCACGATCAGTGCTTTCTCTGCGAGCAGTTCATTTGGGATGTGAGGGCTGAATAACAGCAGTGGATGCTGTTATCGGTCGCCTCCTCTGCGCGTCGGTCTCCGGTCAAAGACGGGCGACTCGCCTCGCTCGGCTCACTTTAAGCGTCGATTTTGTGAAAAACAACATACTGAGCATGCGCAGGACTTCACTGCCCCCACCTTCCGTCTTCGGGAACAAGGGAGGGAGAAAAAGGGTGGCGTTGAGCCAGATGACAACTTTGGGGGAACAGTTGACAAGACACCTAAAGGAAAGGAAAGGGCCAATGACTATTGTATTAGTATGTTTTGGGGAAACGTGTTTAGTCATGGTTTATTCTCAGATTCGCCTTAAGCATACATTAGGTAGGCACAGATAAGTACCATAAAGATCCCTGGTGTTTGATTAAGCATCTGTAACTCAATCCACACGTGTGTGTCTCAGCTCCAGGTTTAAACCAAAGCTGATGTTCAATCGCTCCACATTGTAGATTGTAGATTACCGTGAAGATGTGAGACTTCGTGTTATGTGCTAAATAATAATGTGCCCTCGTTGCATACAGAGGGTATATTTGGTGTGTGTAAAATATGTGTAGCAGTAATAATAATAATAATATAGCCAAAACATGCCAAACATACCCCCTTTATAGTGCCCATTATAATGGTCGTTAACGTGTGTCTATATAGTTAGGGCCAGAGCCATAGAAAGAGGGCTATACAGGCAAACAGGCTGGGGGGTTGTGGTGTGAGCGCTGCAGAATACAAACAAACGCCACCTGGCGGATAGGAACCAAACCAGTGCTTAGAATCAGGCATCACCTGTTGAATACGCTTTATTTTATTGTATTTAATTTGATGTAATTTACTTAATTGCAGACCAATGGCATTTTCACTGGTTTTAGTATGATACGTTCATATAGCTATTCAATGTAATTACTTTATAATATTCAACCTATCTTAAATGGTAAACTACATTTAATGCGCAGCATGATTGGATGACCAAGAATCACTGCTGGAATGAGTATAGTGCTATAATACAGTAAATGTGATAATACTGCTTTAGAATTATGAAAATGTTTCCTTGGAACATTATTTAAAAAAACCTGGTTGATTGTTGTGGAAAAAACGTGCAAGGTCTAGTTGCAAGATTGAAAAACATCTTGGGCTGGTTTTCAAAAGTTCAGTGAGATAACATGTAAGCTTAATAATTAGTTAATTACGCTTAGTTGTGGATAGGCCAGCGAACAGTGTGAACGATTTTCATTTTGTGGTAAAATGCTGTCACCTAAAGGCCATGTAAATACATGGCATGCATTTAAAACATTCATAAAAAAACGCGCCTGACTTTCTAGTAAAACCGAACAAAAATACACAAAGCCCATACAAACAGTTGGGAGTAAACGCGAGGTTTTGAAATTATTGTAGTAATAATTCAGTAAATAAAGTAACGAGAGGCCATTATGTTCATGTCATAATTTGATTGTAATAAATGACTCTTATTGTGATAAGTTCTGCATATTGTTCTTCCTACACTAACAGCGTGTAGGGATGTTTTTTTGGAGATTAAAAGCAATCAAAACACCGATTGTGTATAGATAGGCTTTTAACTAAAACAACTATTAAAACAATTTCTTCGACTTCCACTGTTTTGACTCGAATTCCGTTTATTTTTTTCGGATCGATGCTCCGAATTGACGTGTGACGGAATCACGAATCGACTCTTCTGGAGTTGACTGTCCATCCCTACCTTGAACCCCCTGTGCGAGTAATAGCCTCGGCAGCAGGGACAACTACGAGATGTATCAACTCGTTGTGCTGATTGCACTGTGTCCGAGTTTTGCGGAATGTGTTTTCCACAACCGTACCCGACCCAACATAGTCATGGTGATGGCTGATGCTTTCGTGAGTGTCTCTTTACCCTTATCAGTGAACTCTGTGTTTTATGCTTGATTGGAAAAGTGTACATTACGTTAATAACACTACCTTCCCTTCTCTCTTTTCCTAAATAAAGGATGGGCGACTGACTTTTAGTCATGGTAGGACTAAAAGCAAAAGAGTCGTGCACCTACCATATCTAAACTACCTTAGAGAAATGGGAGCTACCTTTCACGATGCCTACACCAATTCTCCCATATGCTGCCCTTCAAGAGCAGGTAACTAACCCATAACTTTCACAATAGTTTGATGAATTAATTTCAAATCTGTATTTAGCAGTTAATTGGCTGCTTGTAATAGATGTTCAAATGCATGGTGTGTCAAAAACAACAATTGTCAATCATTGTTGATTGTATATTTACATTTATACATACATTTTACTCTATGGTCATTATAAAACCCCTTTATCTTGTTTTATGTGGCTCTTTGCCCCGTTGTCAAGCTATGTGGAGTGGCCAATTTGTTCACCTTACTCAGTCTTGGAATAACTACAAGTGCCTGGACAGTAACGCTACAACATGGATGGACCTGCTGGAGAAGAATGGCTATCAGACACACAGGTGTGGCAAGCTGGACTACACCTCAGGGAGTCACTCTGTCAGGTAGGCAGTAGGTTTGTTTTGCTCATCAGGAGAATGGCCAACAGGGGCTGGAACATTTGAATAGGGATCCCTTGTTTCCAGCATGGATATGAGTGCAATAGCTGTAGACATAACTATGTAGTACGAATTCAAACGGACACAGAAAGAAAATACAGATTCTTCCGAGGAATATTGCATGTGTGTATGCATGAACATTATATGTTTGCAACTAAGGAATTCTCATGAATTGTTGTTGTTGTTTTTGTGTACATCTGCAATCTAGCAATCGAGTGGAAGCCTGGACTCGCGATGTGAAGTTCCTGTTGCGCCAGGAGGGCAGGCCTGTGACCGAGCTGGTCGGGAACGCGTCCACAGTCCGGATCATGACCAAAGACTGGGAGGCCACCGACAGGGCCACCCAGTGGGTGCAGGACGTGGCTGCTCGGTTACACCAGCCATTTGCCCTCTACCTCGGCCTCAACCTTCCCCACACGTACAAGACCAACTCCCTGGGGCCCACTGGAGGGGGGTCCACCTTCCGCACCTCCCCATACTGGCTCAAAAAGGTACGGGAGCTCTCTGTTAGCTCTGCCTTAGAGGACATTGTGTCGATTGTTCTGGAGTACCTTTCAGCTATTGTTGTAAATGTGGAGAATAAACGAACAAACCTTAACCCTTGCATTTGCACGCACACACACACACACACACACACACACACACATACACATACACATACACACACACACACACACACACACACACATCTACAGGTATCCTTTGATTACATCTCTATTCCTAAATGGCTGCCCATGGCTGCCATGCACCCAGTGGACTACTACTCCACCTTCACCAAGAACTGCAGCGGAGAGTTTACCCAGGAGGAGGTCAGGAACATACGGGCCTTCTACTACGCTATGTGTGCTGAGGCAGATGCCATGCTTGGTTAGTTAGTAGTAGTAACCGGTGGTTATCTGCTATTTCTCATATGTTCGAATTAAACAGCGGTTCAATTGTTTTATTCATGAGCCCTAGCATTCAATAGCATCTTTATGCTATTGAATGACACCCCATTTCTGCTTTTTCAATCCTCTGTGATTCTACCGGTCCCAGGCCAGGTTCTTGCAGCTCTGCGATCCGCCGGGCTGCTGGACAACACCGTGGTGATGTTCACTGCCGACCACGGGGACCTGGCCATGGAGCACCGGCAGTATTACAAGATGTCCATGTTTGAGGGCAGTGCCCACGTCCCCCTGCTCATCATGGGCCCCGGACTGGCTTCTGGCCTGCAGTCCAACCAGACGGTGTCCCTTGTTGACCTCTATCCCACCGTTCTGGGTAAGAGAAGCAGGAAGCAACAAAACAACACATTGGGATTGGTAGACAACAGCCTCATAAAAAAATGTATGATTGTTCCCAATTGCAACGAATGAAATGAAAAGAAAGTATATTAATTTCTTAATTCTACAGAGCTTGCAGGCATCCCAGCACCAGGTGACCTGAGTGGCCACTCCCTCCTCCCTCTGCTCTCCAAGTCTGGCACCCGTCCACCAAAGCTCCATCCGGGCTGGGCTCTGAGCGAATACCATGGATGTAACGCCAACGCCTCCACCTACATGCTGAGGACGGGCCAGTGGAAGTACATCGCCTACGCAGATGGTCAGAGTATTCCCCCGCAGCTCTTTGGTCAGTCCCCTGCCACGACGGTCTCTCTCTCTCTCTCTCTCTCTCTCTCTCTCTACTTCACACGGACATGTTTTGCTGATTAGAAACTATAAATGATGCAAACTAAAAATGATCTGTGATTTGATTCATTTGAACATTTACATTTTCATTGTTATATTTAAAAAAGAAAAAGGCTTTGTACGCTAGTAATAATAACATGACTATTATTTTGTGATATTAGGTAACCTTACGTCTATAAATAAATAAGACCAAATATTATCACAGCAGTATGGAGTCATATGCCTGTTGCTCTGTTTCACCTTCCCCTCCATCCTCTCTTGCAGACCTAACACTGGACAAGAACGAACTTCACAATGTGGTGAAAAAATTCCCACAGATCGGGGCACATATGGAGGAGCAGTTACGTAGTATTGTGGCATATCCAAAAGTGTCTCGGGCCGTACAACTGTACAACAAGCAGCAATTCATATCTTGGCGGAAGAGTTTAGGGAGCAATTACAGCCAAGTCATTGCTAACCTAAGATGGCACGTGGACTGGCAAAGAGATGTGTCGGCTAATGAGAAGGCGGTTGATGATTGGCTCAATGGCACATGATGGATTATGGACAGTGGACAAGGACATAGCGTCCTTGTTATTCTGATGGACACCATCATGAAAGATGTTTGATTAGTAATGGCAGGGGTACACCCTCAGCAAGACTGTGTGTGTGTGTCAAGTCAAGTCAATTTTATTTGTATAGCCCTTAATCACAGTCTCAAAGGGCTTCACAGGTCATATATTTATGACAACCCCTAACCCATGGGGGCTAGAGGGCAAGAAAACACGTCCTTAATGATCAAGGAAGAAACCTTGAGAAGGAACACAGAGTCGGGGAGCCCTCCTTCCAGGGATGGTTAGGAGTGCACTGGGTGCCATAATAGACATACAGTTAGACATACAATCAAACAAGTTAAATACAATTAAAAGTAGAAAGTTTTGTATTGTCTATGGTGATGCGGTGCTGGCTGGTGAGCAGGCTGGTAGCCTTCAAGTGGTGTGTGGTGTGTGTGGTGTGTGGTGTGTGGTGTGGTGTGGTGTGTGTGTGTGTGTGTGTGTGTAGCTGATGCTGCATACTATACATAAATATTGAGATATACCTGTGCCTATGTGAGGTTATTTTGTATTTTGATAAATAATAAAGATGCAGGTAAAGATATGATATGGATGGTGACACCTAATTATCATATTTAATACATGTGCAAAATGTGACTATTACTATTATTATTTATTATCATCACTACTGTCAATGTTACTGGAAAGCCAAAGTGATGTGTTAGTCATATATTATTGTCCAGTAAAATGGAGAGTAGATAGCGGCATGATGCTTTTATTTTGAAAATCCCGACGTTTTACTTCCATGTCGTTCAACCAGGGAGAAGTAGCCTCCGCAGCACAACAACATTACTGCTCTGTGCTGCAGCCCACACCGATGGTTTACAGCTGCAGAGCCAAACAGGTCAACTAACAAACTGTGCACACTAAGATATATAAGTGTTAGGGTCGATGTTGTTTTAAGGTTTGAATGCGTTAGTTAGGTATTTGCTTTTAGTAACTAGGGTTAGATACATTTGAACTGGCTAGTAAGGCTAACAAGTAACTAAAGCATCTGCAGTCAGATATATAGTTGCTTAGCTGTCATCTGATTTCCTTGACACAATGCCATAATACATAGACATAATAGTATTTAAACTAATGTGACTTTGTATGTATCCATACTTAATTTAGTTTACTTAGAATTCAAATGGATGCCTTTGATTTTTTTAGACCGATGTGTTGTCTTCTGTCTTCGGTGAAAGTGAAACCATTGCTTTTCAGGTTACAGTCCGATACAATGATGTTCCTTAAGACGAAATAATCCAAAGACAACGTAATGTATACACAGTTAAACGTTTGTTGAGATTTTTCCTGGAATTCTGATCTATTCCTGTAGATCACTCAGGGATGTCTACTAAAGAAGTAAAAGCTGCACTCAAAAGTGCCAGAGAGGCAATTAAAAACAAAGAATTCAAAGAGGCTTTAAAGCATTGCAAGGTAAGGTTACATGTCTTACTGCATATGGTATCCCATAAAACATAGAAGTATGATGATCAACATACACAGACTTACAAACATGTTGCATGCAGTTTCAGTGTAACATTGTGTTGTTCTTGGTTCTCCTTGCTAACGCCACTGTGTCTACTGTTTCCTTCTCCCGCTCCCGTTTGCTTGGTTAAGGCTGTTTTGAAACTTGAGAAGAACAATTACAATGCCTGGGTGTTCATCGGCTTGGCAGCGAGTGAGCTGGAGCAACCCGACCAGGCGCAGACGGCCTACAGAAAGGCCCTGGAGTTTGAGCCTGAGCAGTTACTTGCATGGCAGGTAAAGTAGGAAAAACACATGGTGGTCAATTCTTAATGATTCTGCTATTTTCTATGATTCTGCTATGTGCCAGCTGTTGTCTGTTGTCTCAAATTAAGGGACCACCAACATCGTGTGTGAATACTTTGAGCCTACACAATCATGTTTGGTTTATATACAGATTGTGTCCCCTCCAGATAAAACATTCAACCAGACTGCCTTTTAACGTTAGTTTTAATTTGGTTTCCAGGTCCTTCAAAACATTTCCGGGGATTTGACCTCGTTATGTGACCAAACAAACCCTTACTTTGAAGCTCTAAATTACCTTTTGTGTTACAGGGCTTGGCTAATTTGTACGAGAAGACTGACCAGTGGGATTTCAAAACTGAGCTACCTGATGTGTACCAGAAGCTTGTCGAGCTCTATGCGAGGTAGGCCCTGATTAGGAGGAACGCCTTCCTCAGAACCCTCCCCGACACTAGCCACCATCAACCTCCGTTGACCTCACAATTTCACAGCTTTTCCCCTGGTTTATTTGGATGTTTTATCCATCCTTTTATTTTAATTGCTTTATACTTGTCATAGAGGCTGCACCGTTAGTTACAGATACGTATTGTTGTCAACCCTCACTTTGTCCATTCACAGCTCCGACAAAACTAAATGTTATGAGGTGATCCACAAATTAACAGATCTCTATCAGTCGGACAAGGAACATTTAAAGGTACGCTACTAATGAAACATTTGCTCAACTATGAACAACCAACGATAAAGATTGTTAAATAAAGTTAAAGATCTTTCCAAACAACTCTCTCTCTCTCTCTCTCTCTCTCTCTCTCTCTCTCTCTCTCTCCTCTCTCTCTGCGTGTGCGTGCATGCGTGCGTGCGTAGTTGGCAAAGCTTTGGTTGCAGTTCATCCAGCTGAAGGAGGAAGATGCTGCGGAAAAGGCTGAACTGCTACAGTTATGGCAGCGAATGGTCCAGGACCTGTCAGCCTGCATTGATGCACAACAGCCAGACGATGAAACACAACAGCATGTAAGATTTCCCCAATATTCAGATTTGGTTTGGTTGAAACCTCAGCACGTCACAACAACACATACAAGCTGTGTGAAGAGCTCTCCTCTAAAGCACGATAGGGCTCAATAACGGATACAATTCTTCATTATGTTATGTGAATGAACAATTGAGTTTGTTTCATAACAGTCTTTTGTGAAAAATCGCCATTCTCCTTTAGTATCTTAAAAACATAGCTTTGATAAGATGCAGGCCAACAGAGTAATAGGCACTCAATATTGTCTGAGACCAGACTGTTTATAAAGTACCCTCATTTGAGAGACCATTGCAATCAATTGTTGAATCACATGATACATGCTCCTTATAGTTGATGTCATTTATTGTCATTCATTGTCATCCCTAAATACAGTTGGTCACAGCCTTCGAGAAGGCCATGGTCCTCACCTATCCTGCACCGGGAGAGGGACACAGGAAGCTGTCGGCTGACTACATCAGATGTCTCTCTAAAGTAAGTCTGTCCCGTCCGGGGTGTCTGTCTCTAACGAATAGAAAGTGTAAAACGAGAGTTGCCATTAAAAATAGTTCTGCGTTGTGTCGTGATTCTCTGCAGCTTCCACAAGAGGTGGCCAAGATGAAAGAGGCATGCAAGTCCATGCTGTCCCTCTACCCCAGTCAGAGTTACCCCTTGGAGGTCCTGTGCTTGCACTACCTCAAAACAGGTAACCGCTCCGCTCTCTCAGAACCTCGACTGTGACGAGAAACTTCAGGTGCATCAGGAGACAGGGGTTAGTTGGGTTAATGTTGACATGTCTGATACTTCCCACGTTGACACACTTCCTGTTTTTATTTATAGACGTCCAGAGCGAGGAGGCAGGCAGCTGTTTCTCTCAGCTCCTGGAAATGGCCCCAAACAATGGTTTGGCCCGTGTGGGTCTAGGCACCAAAGCGCTGCAGGAAGGCAAATATCAAGATGCTATCAGGAACCTGGCACAAGGCGAGTTCCGTTGTCGACAAACAAAGCGTATTTGATCACAAGCAATATACTATTGCATTAACGTGTACCACCAAGCCCTGTGCTGTCAATGCTGGGTGACTTGATTCCCATGCTTCTGTTTACGTAGGCTTGAAGCAAGCGGGCTCCGCCACCGGATGGTGTAGTCTGGCTCAGGCCCAGCTCAAGCTGCACAGATACAGTGACAGCGCCTTGTCCTGCTCCCAAGGTGAAGCCCGCCTGGATCTCTAGAACTGATCTGAGAGCAGAAACGAAACACAAGTTTGATCTGCTTTCCAATTATGACACAATTATGATCATCACAGCAGCGACGTACCAGTAAAACGCCGTTAGATCTGCCTTCTATCACTGCAGTCTGTCTTTGATCCAAAATCCAAGAACTGATGCT
>OMNO01013969.1:0-10388 GCA_900303215.1 Trachyrincus scabrus | reverse complement strand
AGTGTGTGTCCATTACTTGTTGATCCATGCAATAGGCTAAGAGAATGATGAATGGTGAAAATTTGGATTCATTCAACTGTTTGTCAAAAGAATTGTTGGAAGTGAATGCTGCTGCTTGGCCTAATCTATTAAAGAATGCCATGATGGCCATTTTATCTGTCAGTCAGGCTTAAGTATCAGTCTCTCTGTGCCCACTGATGAGTCCTGCCACCGCCATAGCTCTTCAGCTCCATGATAACGACTGAAGTCAGAGATGAGTGTCTCTCTACAGTCAGCCACTGCTGTTGTCCTCAGCTTCTTCTGCCCTCCAACAAAGCGTTCCTACGGCTGCCGTGCTTCTATAAACCCGTCCATAATCATGTCCTTGGTGTGGAAACCACAGCTGTCTACCCATCTCTCTCTGTATCTCTCTCTCCCGGGCAGAACACAATACTGTGATCTCTCTCTCTCTCTCTCTCTCTCTCTCTCTCTCTCTCTCTATCACAGATGTTGCAAAGCCGAGAGCTGAGAGAACTGGAGCTCCAGCTAGAGAACCTGCTAATCGGCCACCTGTTTCTGACTTTACACAGAAGCTGAGATTATTTCGACCACACGTATGTTCCCTTTCCCACGTTTCTCACTTTCCCCTTTATCAGTTAGATCAACTGTGAAATCTACAGGTATCTGTAACCTTTCTCATGTTAATGTTAGCATCAACAAAACAAACGACTCAGACTTCATATTCTCTTGTTGTAAATGTCTTTTCTTTTCAATTCAATTAATGGTGCAGTCGGAGACTTATTCTGGTTAAACACATACTAATAAAGACTAAAGAAGCAACAGAGTGCAAGGTGAATGTATACATTTGCATTGATGAGCTGAGAGAAAGTAATAATGTAATGCAGTGAAAAGAAAACAGAGGAACACAGGAAACCAAAGAGTGGGGCTAAATATATATATATATATATATATATATATGTGTGAAGTGACTTTTGGTTTTAAAGTCAGACTAGCTGTGCAGTACCACTCTATATCACATATGGATTATATCTTACTATCTGATTGGGGTCCTGCACTCCTGTGCTGCGCTATAGCAACCGGGGGGCATGGCGACTAGCCAGGTGTGAAGTCAATCAGAGACGGGCTCTCTTATCATGTTCTTCCTCTGGGCCAAGAAGGGATTGGCCAGCAAGATAACATCCCTATTGTTAAAATTCAAGATGGGGCTGCTGATGGATACGATGGGTGTTGGGTTAGAATTTAGGATTGGTTTTGGTATTATTGTTGTATTATCTTTTACGTAAATATTTGTTTTGTTTTTTACAAAGAAAGTCAGTTTTACATGGAGCTAATAAAGGAAGTCCTTGGTGTAGACGTTTCTTGTTCTCTTCATAGTAAATGTCAGTGGAAAGTTCAAAGCTAGCCTGTGGGAAAGAGTTAACAGCGTCTTACCTGCTAATTAATGTGTGTGTGTCTGTGCGTGCAAGCATGTGTTAATGAATTTGTGTGTACGTGGGTTGATATTTTTCAAACTTAATGAAGGTCAAATGACTGAACCGACCAGCTGTCACACTTCATTTATATATGAAAAAGGCTCTTTCTATGGAAAAGCACACTCAATATGTTTCTTTAGAAGCCTCTGATAAACAATGTGAACATTTATATAAATATAGACTACATTACCCTTGTATTTCTAATTTAAGGACACAATATTGAATATACTTAAAACTAAACTAAATTAATTTACTAACCAATTAAAAAACTTACAACTAAAATAAATTTACTATCCAAGTAAAAAATGCTAACTAAAGAGCTAAAGAGCTGCAAACTAAAACAAACAAAGAAACTAAGAATAAAGTCACAGAAATCAGAATAAAACAAGAACTTCAGCACATAACTATGAAACTATAATACATACACAGAATGTACATTGCATTGTTTCTGATCAAAGACAGTAGGTTTCATAAGGCATACCACCCACAATAGAGTACACACACACACACACACACACACACACACACACACACACAGCTGTGAGCAATGAGCTGGTTTCTCAGCGTCGCTTGGGAGGCTAAAACACAGGAACAGAGGGAGGGAGGATAGAGGGAGGGAGAGAGGATAGAGGGAGGATAGAGGTAGGGATGGAGGGAGGGAAGGAAGCTAGAGGGAGGGAGGATTCGACTAGTAAAGGGGAAGTAAACCCTTGCTTTAGCAGGAGAACTTCTGCCTACGAGTTATATGATCTGAGCAGTCGTGACAGTTGTAAAGGTTTTAGAAAAAATGTACACATGGGTTCCATAGGAGCAAGTGAGAGTGGCGTGGTCAAAACCCACGTCACACTCCAGCTAGGGTGCGTAGCCAATAGAAAACTCCCACTCTGGAAAAGGAAGTAGAAGACTTCTTGTATTTTCCAGAGAATTTCCCCAGTTTAACAACTTATATACATTTTGGTGAAAAATAATGCAGAAATGTTCACAAACTTTGTGAGACCCAAACAAAACCGTTTTCAACTGAAATAAGTTATTTTGGGGTTTACTTACCCTTTTCACAGAGGCGTCATCGTAGGACAAACACAGATGTCCCTCATAAATGTATTATGGGTCTGCTCTAGTCTACTACCAGTGTACCAGGACACTGGTAGTAGACTTAGGGCACTTTCACATTAGGTACGATTGCTTCGTACTGTGCCGGAGTATTATTGCCCCCCCTCTCCACTCCCCCGCCGATTAGCGTTCACATTAGTAATGTTGTTCCCACTTGCGTATCTACACACTCCGATACAGTAGGTGGGGGTAAGCACCTAGTCGGTTTGCGATCCGCCAATAAACACAAGGAAGAAGAAGAGTACACTTGTGTTAACTGTGCGACATTTGTTTATGCTGTCGATCCAGTATAGAAAAGCACTCCAATCGCAAGATCCCAAGCCCATACAATGGAGTCGACCTTCGCACTATGCCTACTATTATTTATATTTTGGAGACAATGTAAAGAATGCATACGCAGATATGCAGAATAGCAGTCCCCTTCCGTGTTTGGTACAGTAGCTTTCACACCTGATGCGAACCGTACCCGAGTACACATGAACCCTACTCCAGACCACCTTTTCAAGTGGACTCGAGTACGGTACACAGTGTTCACATTACTCAAACGAACTGGACTTTGGGGTCAAGTGTGCTGGGATCCGGGCCCGGGTCCCTAGTGTGAAAGCGCCCTTATCTTCACTAGTTTAGTCTACTACCTGTACCCTGGTACATTCAAGTAGCAGACTCATAATTAGTGTTATGAGCGACACCTGTGTTTGTCTTACGATGGTGCCTCTGTGAAAAGGGTGTATTAGATAGGTGACTATAACAATAGATATAGGTAACTAACAGTTACCTATTCAATGTTACACATTCGTACATTCATACTACTTCAAAAAGCCAATACAAAACAAGCCAACATTCTCACCCAGTTGATTGAGCTTCATGATTCATGGATGTGTATTGGAGCCACCAGGGAACACTGTTTTTGACAGTCTGATTTGTGTTCAGCGTGGCCAGAAAGACGGCGATCAATAGCTGTAAAAGTAACTCCATCCATTATTTATTATAGTGGAACACTGATGTGACCCACACACTGCCTTTCTCTCTCTCTCTAATGAGGAAAACACAGACGACACGCACACACCAAACCAATTCCATTCACACTGACTCCCTCAGAGTCCAACTAGTCACCTATCACAGAAGATACCAGTGCTGTATTCACTTTAGCACTTATCCACTTTCATTAGATACAAAGAATGAGAGAGTGCTAGTCTGCAAGGCAGAGTCCTTTTAAGGATCTAAAATGGGGAAAATAGATACTATAATTAGGTTGTTTACTTGTCTCCTATTAGTACCAAATATTTTAGCCTTCAACCAATAATAATGTTCTCTCTAAAACATCTTCTGTATACCACCCTGATTGTGAGTCATTGACATTCTCTTTATTGAATGAGCATGAGGAAAAGTTAAGTACATCCGTCTTATTATTGTTTTCTGCTACTAAGAGATGAAGAATTTAAAAGTGCACTTTCTATCACTCTCTCTCTCTCTCTCTCTCTCTCTCTCTCTCTCTCTCTCTCTCTCTCTCTAACCAGACCATGTAGGATTTGACCTCTGACTGGCTGATCTCAGCCATGGTTTTTCTGCAGGTTTCTATATGGGAACGTTCACCATGTATCCGACACATGTATTGTTAAATAAATTTATATTATATTCACTTTATATGCACAGTAATGCTAGAGCGCAAATTCCAACATAATCTATACAGAAGAAATATTGTCACATAAACGTGTACAATATGCCCAGTGTAGAGCAGGATAGGCTTTGTTTATCCCTCTTCAGTGTCTGTGTTCAAGTACTGACTATTCAAACCGAAAAGTCCCTCAAATGTCTGCTATTGTCGCCGTCCTCCAACTAAATGCCAGTGGCAGTCGCTTGTGCTCTAGAGTAGCTCAGCAAAACGCCACCATTGGTTTACATGACAATACTGCATTACATTGCATTACAACAATGATTCTATGAGGACGCTTTTCAACTCCAGCCAGTTAATTCACGGTCAACTCATTCACTTCACTTCCTTCACAAAAAATGTACAAAAAAAACATTGCTTTGCTGTGTCTACACAGGCAGTACTAATGGAAGAATTGTATCAACCTATCAAAATTATGCAATGAGTGCATGTCAAGGTTCAGATGGAGGTAGGACCCAAAATGCAGACCACACCGATGAAGTACGTAGAATACTTGTTTATTCGTAGAATCTCGTGGACAGGGTAAACCGGACGGGACCAGTAGACAGGCAGGGAATCGGCAACCAACGTGATAGTCAGACAGGCTGGGGTTCATCAACATGCGGGGCAGTCAGACAGGCAGGAGGTCGGCAACAGGCGGGGTAGTCAGGCAGGCGGGAGATCGGCAACAAGCAAGGTAATCAGACAAGCGGGTAAACAAGAGAGTAGAGTCAGGAGAAACAACAATCTGGCGAAGAGTAGTTGGAGAGCCGGGGTAGATATACTGCAGGGAGTGATGAGTGATGGGAAGCAGGTGTGGAGGGAAGGCAGGACCCAGAAGCGACGCCACGCCCACACAAACACAAGCACATGGGGATAGACAGACACGGAGACAGACAGGGGAGGAAAAGACATAGGGGAACCTTGGACCGGGGCTGGGGCCGCAAATTTAGTTCACGCCTTGCAGAGACTGAAACTTAACTAGCACAACTTTAAAAAGAGCAGAGAGAGACCTGATAATAAGTATCAGGTTCCAATGAAGCCTTATTGCGGTGGAAGGGATAAAAAAAGAGCAACCTTGGAATAAATTATAATCATGTCCCCTTTAGCCTCATCTTGCCTCCTCGGAATCCATTAAAATCCAAACATCTCCATTTTCATTTTCATTCACATTTTAATTTGAGTAATTGAACAAGGCCAGTGTGAGTGTGTGCGTGTTTTACGAGTATGTGTGTTTTATAGGGTTGGGTACCAAAACCCGGTACCACTATGGCACCGGTTCCTTTATGAACGGTACCTACTGGACCAAATTGCGACGCAGATTTCGGTGCCTCATTTTGGTGACCGAGCTGCAGATTGAAACATCCGCCCTCCGGTGCTCCCAAACCGCCACACGCGCCTTCACTGACATTATGGTTTGGAGCGCGCCGCTTGAAATCCTCTGTATTCCTCTGTATGACACGCTACCGATTTACTTTCCCGTGCGACTCGACTTGTAAGGTTGGTTTCACACCTGAATTCTGAAGATTTGGTCCGGTTCAGTGGTGAAGTTGCTACTTTGTTGCAAAGACTCAAAAAAGACGAATAAATAAAGAAGAATAAAGAAGAATAAATACTGCGGCGCATGCGCACATTCGGCTAAGCGGGACATGGACAATATCCGGTGTTTTGCAGTCTTTCACAAAAAATCTGTTTCACCGCCCGGACTACTTTGGACTATAGCAACAACAAAGCAACAAATGCAGTCATATCAGTGAGTGGTGAAGGTTTTTTTGAGATATCTTCCACTCGATGTTTGATGCATGGGGAAATAATAAGCAGGACGTAGTAAGGTTAGCCCATGTTAATTTGTTTTAGTTTTTTGGCTTTCACACACTTATTCTAGTTTGACACCCGTACACTTAATTCAACACCCTGCACCCACCACTGGTAAACTGATGCCCACACCTTTCTATTTTGTAAGTACATTAGTTATTTATTTAGTCATTTATTATTTCATAAATATTGGTTAAACGTTGGTCCTTATGTCATCTCCATCCTTAATTATATGTACCTTAATGATATTTACTGTTTTATTTGAGGTTCATAACAGTACATTGTACTAAGCAGTTGTTGGCTCATTAGTTTGTGATTCACATGCACTAAAATTCGCCAGAAAGCAGGAAATTAAGTCTTTCTAACAAAAATTGTCCTGGCCTGCACTTGCACATATTGCACTTGGATATTGCATCATTCTTTTTGAGGAACCAAATCAAAATAAGTGTTCCTGAGGCTTGAGGCTGAGGGGACCTCGAGGAACCCCTCTCCTTAAAAGGACGTACCGGTCTGGGTGTTCAAACCATCGTAACCGTCTCTCCTGGCTTCTCTAAGACATCCGTTACAATATCATTTGTTAAAATCACTTTGTTCTTTGTAAAGTACTTGTATGGCAATTCACTGTTATGCTGTCCACAAACTCTGTACTGAGCGACGCACATTGATTCCAAAAGACCAAAGTACCAAATATCGTTTTTGTTGGCAGTCACGTGTACGCTAAATGCTCTTCGGCAGAATCCTTACAAGGAAGTCATTTCGATAAAATTATATTGTTAACGGATGTTTTAGCCAGGAGAGACGGTTATGATGGTTTGATCACCCAGACCGGTAATGTCCTTAAGTTGTGTGATCTAGGTTGCAACCACACAACATTACTCCCACTGGAGTAATGTCCCCGGAGCCCTGAGGCTGCTGATTTGTTGTAGGTGAGCAGCTGTGGAGCTGGCCATGATGCGGATAGAGGTTAGACACTATAGAATATCTCTATCTACCTTGTCCATAACCCCCAGAACCCACTTATCAACATCGACCACAGGGGCCCTGGACAAGGTGAGGACCTTCCGCCCGAGCCTTTGGCTGTCCTCCAGTCCCCCGCATGCTTCAGCCTCTCATCATCTCCATTCACCTTGGGGCCAAACTTGTTCTCTTTACAAGCAGTGTCAAAAACAGCCTTCTCTGTACTCCGGTGCGGACTCCTTGTTAGCCTACTAAAATCTGCCTGCCTGTCTAAGTGCCTCTCTGTGTCTGCCTCACTAGCTTCTTGTCAACTTTTCCTTGAAAAAAGAATACAATACAAAAAACAATACAAGAGGATAGTCCTAGTTTTTTTGTATGCACAGCATTAGCTAAATGAATTAGAACTCAAGGGGAGTGAACCCGTACCATTCAAATAAATACCTCATTCATATGCAACAGAAGCTCCGTTAAAGAAACCATCCAAAGCCCAATTGGCACAGAGACAGCGGCTAGATGCATTGTATCTGACCAGCAGAAAATCAGCCGTGCTCTTCAGGCTGCAGGCCAAGCTGCTAATGGGCTGTTGCCTGCTTATCAGTCAAGTGCAACTACAGCCAGCCAGCCAGCCATACACACACACACACACACACACACACACACCATTCCATCCATTTCTGGCCAGGGGGGATTAGCCAAGCTGCCAATCTGTGTGTTTATATAATTTGTGAATTTGAATAAATGTATCTATATATACGTATATATATATATATTTTGATTGATAAGGGGCTGGTAAAGTGTACCATCTGAAAGGTGTGTGTGTGTGTGTGTGTGTGTGTGTGTGTGTGTCTCTGTGCCCACAAGGAAGTTTTGTGCTTACCAATATCCTAAGTTAGGATATTGTGTTTCAGCCAAATGTATTTTATTTTCTAAGAAATTGATGAGTGTTATACTAATTCATACTTGGTGCTCTATCGTTTCAGGTAATGTGAAGGGGAAATCTGGTATCATTTAAGGGAATTCTAGGAAATGTAAGATATCATAAGATATCAAATCATGCTAATGGATCTCTATTATATTTGTGTTTTTGGTAATATGATCTATCATCCATCATCACAAAGGGGACATCTGTATAATTGTATAATAGTGTGGAAACTTGACTCACTAAACTCTTTATTGGGCTTGCCTAGAACACTCTGCAACTGCTAGAAGTGTTTGAGCAATGGACAGCAATTTATCAACATAAGGGCGATGTTGACAACAAGTCAACTCTGCTAATGACGTGAAACTCTGCTGCAACCCTTCAGTAGTTGCAAGGCAACCAATTGAAATTGATTTTTGACCGAGGTAAAAGTTGAATGATTTCTGTAGCTTGATATAAGTAAAATGGTGCAAGTAAATCAAAACAAGGAGTTGTACAAGAGATTACAGCCTTGCAAGACTATAGTGAGGTCCGATGTGTTTCCACTCTGTTTGACTCTCTCTCTCTCTCTCTCTCTCTCTCTCTCTCTGTGAAGGAGATGAAGGAAAGGTTTCCTGTTTGACTTTCAAAAAATAATGTTATGTGGGATAGGGTGAGGGTGGTGGGGTTTGGGGGCAGAGCAACGAAATGACACAAGAGGAGGAAGATTAATTTATTTTCTGGCACATTTTATATGGAAACTATGGGGGGTGAAAAGAATAAACACTTGTATTTTAGCGTTTCCTGATGTTGTTTCCCACTGCCAGTACTGGCATGGGCACCGCTTGTACTATTTAATTTCACGTAGCTTTTAGCTTTGCAATAACAACAGACCTCAGTGAGAGGAGAAGTCCTATGCTGTGATTTTTAAAGGTTGCAATGTTTCTTTAGGAACAAAAAAATAACCTTGAGTATACTGGCTCACTGAAGGCTCATTCCAAAGTGACAGGGATTTTGGGAATTGTGAGAGATCAAAGCTTCATGAAATTAAATTGTGAATGTTAGGAAATTACCGCTGCACAAAATGAAAAAATAAGTAATTATGTCACACTAACATAAAATGCGTCTGATTGACGTTCAGCCTGGAGACAGATTAGTGGTTTTATTTGCTGTCTGTGAGTGCAGTAGGATTCCTTTCTGGCACTAATTAATTATGGGTCTTTACAGATGGTGGGAAAAATGGAGCTGTCACCTACAAACTGTTACGTTAATAACTGTTTAATAATAATAACTCTCCTGTCGTTCTGTCTCACACTTTCTCCGACGCGACCTCTGACCTCCTCGCTTCACACCACCTGATTTCTCTCCATATTTATAGATCCATCCAAAAAATGACAAAAAAAACAAAAAGTACATAAGCGCCTTGTTTTAGTTTTAGTGTTTTTTGAGCAAGCAGACATATCACCCCACAGGCACAAATGCCTAAAGGTGCGTTCACTTGAGACGCGATGGGACACCGTGGCGTCGCTAGGTCGGGTGGTGTTCTCGAGCACGGCAAGTTTAAAACACATACACTCCCACAGCTTAAAACATTCTGTCTTTTTGGACTGTCCTATCTATTGGTTGACGCGTTACGTCATGCGGTCAAAGTTGAAATCATTTCAACTTCGAAGCGAGTCCCCTCCGCGGCAAAGCACCCCAAGGTCAGGCGCATGGCCCCTCCCCTCCCCTCCATGAAATTGCCACACCGCTTTCCCCAGGAAAACAATGGAGCGGGTCGCCACGGTGTCTGAACGAGTCTCAAGTGAACGCACCTTAATGTACAGTAACTGTTGAACGAGGCCATTCATTCCCCCTACTCTAAACAACTCATACTGGCTTTAAACACAGCAATACACCGTGTATTCTAATACATGTAGCTCTCCAGTGACTAACATCACGATAATACAAGGGTAAATGTGTAGTGAAAAAGAATAACAAACCTCAATGGCCAGGCAGACACACACACACACACGCACGTACACACAGGCACACAGGCGCACGCACGCACACGCGCACGTAAAGAGTTTAGTTCTTGACTATAATGTTGGTAAAATCGACCATAAATGTTTGGTAACAATGGACCCATGACAAGTACAACAGAATAAAGAACAACATGATGGAAGATGTATCGGAAGAACATTGACTTTCCTGTGCAGCAGCAGAAGACGAGGACCAGGAGAAACATGAAAGAAACACAAAAAAACTTGATTTCATGAAATTCATTGTTTTTTCAGACTGATACAGACAGTCGCATGCATACAAGCTGTCAGACAAACACACACACACGCATGCACACGCACACACATACTCTCACTCTCTCACCTGGGTAACTATGTCATTTTTAGCTATACAGCGATATGACTATGTTTTAATCTATTTGTTAGAGTGTTAAAATAAAATATGAAACAAAAATAAAAATACGATCCAATTTTTTCAGTATTGA
>OMNO01013967.1:0-13360 GCA_900303215.1 Trachyrincus scabrus | reverse complement strand
TACCTGTCCTCTTCGTCCTGCTGTTCTTCCAGTTTCTCTAGCTGGTCGAGCCTGGCCCAGAGCTCCTCCTCAGAGAGTATTTTGCTGTATTCTCCTTCGTCGTCTCCTCCTTTGCCCTCCTCTTTTACCTCCTCCAAATCCAACACTGTATTCAGCTTGGGCTTGGAGTTGGGTTTATGGGCTAGCCTGTGTTTTCCTGTTAATAATGAAAAAAGATAACTTGAAAATATGCTGAATGAATACATTGTGCTTCATGATGCTACTCCTATTCTAGATTTGATCCAATATGACCAAGGGCCGACAGTTCCTTCCACCTTCCCCTTTCTTATGCAATTAGTTGAGTGCAGTTCTAATTAGATCAAAAAGGAGAGGGAAATTACCTTTGGTGACAACGGTGTCTTTGCTTCGAACCTCTTCTCGGATGTCAACGTATTTTCCTTTGTTCTGAAGGAAAGGCCAATTTATATATATATATATTATATATGTCTTGGCTTTATATGCCATGTGGAATCTATTTTTGGCGGGAATAAAAACTCACCGATAATTTTTCGAGATCCTCTGTGAACCCAACTCTGGCTTCGAAATTTTTCCTAGTCTTGAGCAAGTCGTCGAGTTCACCCTTCACATCTTTGAAAAAAACAAAAAGCACACAGAAAAACACAGGCATCAGAGCATGCATTCTAATATATTATCCGTAAATCAAGTGGTCCAAATACTAATGAAAAAGAAACAAAAAAAAAACGTTCTGCCCTTTAATTTAGATTTTCATACTGTAGGGCAGATCCGGGCTTTGAATATTTCCTGCTAACATACAACTCCGGATCATTAAATCTTCACAACAATTAAGGCCTCTTTTACTAATGGCAGTGGAACCCCTCCTGCCCCGTTTCTATGGCAATGGCGAGCCTCTCCAGTCAGTGTGTGGACTAAGCGCAGAGGAAAGGTCAAACGCTGAAGGCCTGACAAGTCAGCCGATGCCTGACACATCTTGGTCAGCTCTGTGTGCATTGCAGCACTTAGGTTTTAATAGTGGGGTGGGCAGGGTCAGAGAGGAAAAGGGGAGGAGAAGCAAGGCTGGGGGGGGCCGTGGCAGCGCATCCATGCTTCGCTTAACACGCTAATAATGTTCATATTAAAAAATCCTTACTTAGGCTCATTTGACTTTATATGAGATTTTGAAGCCCGGAATGATTGGCCGCCACGGGGAGCAGCGTGTTTATGAAATATGTTGCATGTTTTAGAAGCGATGCATCCTTTTCTTTTGTCTCTGGGCTCTGTTGCAACTACCATCAGAAATTACATCTGCACATGTATAGAATATGTATATAGAGTTCCCAAGGTGACAGACTTATCAACGTAATCACAATTGATTGTTCTACTAAATCAATTCAGTGTGTTGCATTTAGTGTGATTAAATGTAGCTCGACAAAAATTAAGTGCCAGACAATCTTACCTTCAACTCCTTAATGGTCAGTTGAAGTGTTTAAACATATTGGATTTTGGATTTTCTGTTAAAATACACATTGTTTTGAGTGTGCAAAGCATATTGCAAGCTTCTCAGTGGCCACACAATCCCATTTAATCTATCCATAAATAAACGTGAAAAGGCCCCCTCTAGCTTTGAGATGTCAGTGCCCTCTGCTGGTTAAAGAAAGGCAGTATTGAGTAACAGAACACGACAACAGAACTTATGGAGCTCCCGCGCTCAATAGAATCTGCAGAACACCTCTCAATCATGAAAATACACTTCAAATGTTTTTGGTTACTCCACTATTGATTGCATGCATTGATTATTCTCAGCCTCACACGGAAGTTGCTTTGGATAAAAGCATCTGCTAAATAAATGAAAATGTTTTGCACATTCGTCACATTGTAAATTAATAATAATTGAATGCATATTGTGGCAGGCTAGACCACATCATGTAGCACCTCATTATTCCAAAACAAACTCACATTTCACCCTGTGGTCGATGATTCTCTGAGCCTGCTTGGCAGAGCATCTGGCAAACCAGTTGTCACCAAGCAACACCGTCAACTCATTGGTGTGGACCAGTTTCCCCGGCATGAATGCCAGAGGCCCAAAGGGCACCTGTTGTAGTGAATAATAAAACAAAGTTTTGAAGAAATCAACATCTACAACAAGAAACCTCTAATTAGCGAGGCATGTGCCGCCGGTCTTTCTTGAGATTACAGTCCCTCGTGCAAGAGAATGATCATTTTCAAAAGCTGGCGAGGCTAAAAAAATGTCTAGTGTGTGTGTATACAATGTGTGTGATCAGTGCGTGAAAAGTGTTTATTTTGCTGTGTTTTGTGAGATGTATACACTTACCATGACATCATAGGACAGTTGGTCTGGAAGGGTACGCAGTCGGTCGTCCAGGGCCTCATAATCCCCCGATACCTTCTTCCTGTTGGGTCATCGATCAAAGGAAGAGTGTTGTGCCATTATTAAAGTGACTGCAAAACTATTTAATAAACCATCGATATGAAAGGAGAGTAATCCATTAACTAAGCAGATAGTCATAGTTGATCCAGCCAACTTCCATTTACTTTCATTGAATTATTACACATTTTTGGTGTAAAACTTGTGAGGACCGTGTTAAAGTCCATCAAGGATTTTTAGAAAATCTCTCACCGGGTGTGTGCATTTATGTTGAAATGTATTTTGAAAAATAGAAAACTTCACAATGGTTTGGGAATAACAGCGGTTTGCAAGTAACTGGTTTCTAAATTGATGCCGGTGTTGTGACAAACTGAGCTACCTGCTCAGGATGGGCTACCTAAGCTAATGAGCATGCTCACGCTGGATTTTCCACACGTCTTTACACAAATCTTAAAGCCAGTCCATTATTTTTGAGCTACCTATTTTGAGCTATTTTTTATTATTATTATTAAAGTAGTTTGTGACAAGGCATTATATTATATCAGACAAATTGGTTAAAATGTTCAAGAATCGACAAAACAGGCTGGATTTGTGCATGGTAGCACATTGTGACAAGGGAGTTCAGTTTGACAGGATTGGGCGCATGTAGCATCTCACGGTCACGCTCTCCCACGTTTTAGCCCTTGCAGGGGTGGGTACAGACGATTTGATAGTCTAGTCTGTCAGTTCAAGCTACTGGTAGCCCATCCTGAGCAGGGAGCTCAGTTTACCGGACTTTGCAGGGAAATTCAACCCAGAGGTCAGAATGTGAAATAGGCCAAAATGTCTTGTGACAACCAAATTCTTAGAATTTGGTTGTCACATTTCGGTAAATAGTGAAGTGAATAGTAATAGTGAAATATGTTTAGGTCACATAAAGGGGAAGGGGGTATTATTATTATGAACACAGGTTTATACTTCTGTCAAAGAGGGACACACACACACACACACACACACACACAGTATATCTGTAGTATGTGGAAAAGACTCACCAGTGCAGAATTTGATCGTCACAGCCTTTCACAACCTGTTGATGGAAAAAAATCATAAATCTAAACATTCAAGTACAGTCTAAATCACTATAAATTGTCCAGGGAACATAGTGGAATTACACACGTGGTCATTAAGCAGATTACAAATAAGTATGAGACATTGTATATCAGCCCAAAACATGACCTAGTTTTACTCTATAAACAGAGCGCACCTAGACTGCGTCGAACTAAACTACATACTATACTATATACTATACTGCCGATTATTCCCCCATTCATCATGTCCCGCTTTGCCGAATGTGCGCATGCGCCGGAGTATTCGCTCTTCTTCGCCTTTTTTGAGCTTCTTACGACAATCCTCTCGCCGCCATGCAATCAATAATGATTCAAACAATAAAAATCTGTTTAAATCTATTGATTTTCATAAGGACATTCTCATCCGTCATACTTGAATAATTCTGTCAATTACATCTTCTTTAACATCTTTACGAGAACTGTGTTACGATATTCCAATGTAGTTGAAGACTTTTGCAAAAATAATCTGTTTCAACGCCCGCACTTTGGATTATAAGCAACACACGCAGTCACATGGTTCGACGCAGTCTACGTGCGCTCTGTTTATAGATGCAAGACCTAGTTATAGCTCTTGATCAAGGTTAAAAAGGTGCTTTACATGTGCGTACGTACCTTTAATACAGTCTACGGTGCGTATAATACAATATGTTTAGGAGTAACCACTTAAACAAACCTTCAAAGACAGCACCGACCGTACGTGTGACAGACAATTTCAGCCAATCAAAAGCGATGACTGCAAGCGTTTGACCAGAGATGGCGCTATGCGCAATGTTGACTTTGGTGTTCTATTACTCTATTTGAAAGTATTGAAAGTGGATAGTAACCTGCAACACACATCTTCCCAATAGTATATATGGCATGGGGGGTAACATTGTCGCTTGCTAGATCAGTGTTTAAGTGTGATTCGGTGTTTGTTAGAAAACAAGTACAGTGCAAACAAAAGCGTCTGATCGGATCTACCATCTCCAAATCATCAAGCCATGTTTGCCAAAACATGAATGTGATAGTGTTTTTTCCCCCAGATATATTCGCACAAACAGAAGACGCCTCTTTCTTGGCATTATTTGGTGAGGGGGTTTCCAGTCAGCTACATAAACAAACATCGACATGTGACCGCAGGAAAGGAAGCTTCTCGAAAACGTGAAATGTGCACGTACAGCGTCCAGTATACAGATCAAAATAATCATAAAAACCACAGTAGTCAAAAAAATCGTGCAACTCGTAGACCCAAACCCACTTACAAAAACGATTGCTGCTCCACCGCGTGCATATGAGCATTGTAACCGACTTTGCTGATTGCAGAAGTAGACAGCGATCTAACCGAAACTAATTTACCTTGTCGTGTTCCTCTCGAAGCCTATCAACTCTCACGTGAGGTTCTATGTTCCTTTTACTTCGGTCGGCCATCGTCGTCCCACGCGCAGTGTGCAGCAAATTAAAATGAAAGGATATTGCTCCAAAACAACCCTCAAGGGTTGTGAGTCCTAAAGAAGTGTTTATGAATGCAATCACAGATATTCCTGAGACCCGTTCTTGTTGTATTCATCAAGGGGGCAGCGCTGATTATCCACAATTTCAGAAGTATCATTTCACACTCTCATTTCAGGATTTTAGTACGTCCACAAAAACATCCACAGAAAGGTATTCCATCCGACGGTCGTCACTGATCCTGCGCCATGTTTCTCTGCTCGGACCCCGGTGTACTCTGGGTAAATACAATAATTGATGTAACCTAATTTAAAATCGGCCAGGTTTTAATGTACATTACGAATGGAAAAATGCCAGCTGTATGCAAATCACATATAAATAAAATTGTCGGTATTGAGTGTAACAAGTGTAACAGTCACCTGCACTTGAACTTACTTAACGCCATTCTGACACACATCTCCCATCAAGCATTGCGGCCATGACCGAGCTCAGAAGTCAGAGAACTCTGTGAATCCTTCAGTATTGGAATCAAGAACAACGAAACAGCCGTCCATGAACATCCTCTGATCCAGTAAGTGAACGTTACCTGTCTCTTAGTGAATTCATCCGTGTTTTAAAATGTAGTTCGCACATCTGTTTTAGAAACGCTCATGTCAATAATGTGCTGACGAGCTCTCTGTTGATCGTGCATATGTGGTTTCATCTACAGACTTTTTGTACGCATGCTTTGGTACATGGTTTGCTACTTTACTGTAATGTAGCTAAAACACGTCAACACCACGAATGTCCTTTGTATGTTACTTCGTATGATTTTACAGAATGCCTCCGATTAACGATGTCATGAAGCTCTGTTGCGAGTTGTCTGCCAATCAGCAAATAAAGACCACAGTAAAGGGCTCAGGGAAGGGTGCTGCCGCAGCTGGGGGACTTGCCTTTGCCGGTGGGCTGGTTGGAGGTCCCCTTGGTATTGCTGTAGGTATGTAGATAATTATTAAAATGCTTGTCCAGTATAAATTGGGCTATATTCTACCATTTACTTTTACTAAAATGTTAAAACATTGTCATGCCATTCCGTCCGTGAAAGGTGGTGCTGTTGGTGGCCTCCTGGGGTGTTGGATGACGAGCGGGCAGTTCAAACCACTGCCCCAGATTATCATGGAACTGTCCCCCCAGCAGCAACAGAGGCTTTACGCGGACGTCGTGGCTATCCTCGGCAACATGCAGTGGACAGACCTAGCCCAGCTAACTGCTCTAGTGATGGGCAATTCCACCCTGAAGCAGCAGGTTACCGCTGCCCTGCTTGGGTACGTCTCCAAGGAGCTTCAAGCTGAGGTTCATTATGTCGACTAGACTCTGGGAGATTGTGGGATATTTATCATTATCGGAAAGAGGGGGAAAAAAAATGCAATCAAGAAGTTGTGGTACTCTGTGGCATTTTACAGGTTTGATTATTGGGGTTTGATAGATGGACACTTAAGTAATGCTGTGAAACGTGTCAATGTGTGTCAATGTGTCAAGTACTGTGATGGGTCAAGTTGATTCTACAGTGATGTATGCAAGGCAGCTATAATGCATTTTAATTTATGCTGGTGGTAGGGTCAACATGAATCTTTTGCCTTTTTAAATTATGTATTCTCTATACAAAATAAAACTAATTTGAGAAACATTCATTATTAATGTGAATGATTTCCAGTGGGAATCATTCAAACAAAACATGAAATACAACTTATAACCAACCTACCAATGTGTCAAACACATTGGCATGTTGGTCCATCATGACAACGCCCATGGGATCGAGAGGTTAATCCATCGTTGTTCCCCAATTGCAATGCCCGGAATTCCCATCCTTCCATTGGTCCAATACCTGTAGTTCACAGATGACCAGACACTGTGGTCCTAGCAACTGACATGACTGGCTTTTGTTAAGGAATTGTTGTAATTGATTTTTGTTTAGCAATTTACTTTGAGTTTACTATAATGGAGTAGACCCATAACATCTACACTTTAATATAAATACATCTTGCTATCTACTATATGAAAACAATCTAATTGTATGACTCATTGGAGTATGACTCAAATGAGTCACACTACTTGGTTGTTTTCATAGGATTGCATTCATACTGGATTTATTTGCAATTCTTTGACACCATAAGTTTGAGTGAAAAAATAAGACAGCAACTGAACCTTGCGGTAGCATAAATATACGTTTATTAAGGTATATTGGCTGTTTGTTAACTCGGTTTCCACGACAGACCCATTTATATACACACATAAGGAATGAAGTAGTTAGGGTGCCAATCTAACCCACAATAACTGTGTCTTCGTCTGCAAATTCATAAAATGGCACCTCCAGATTAAGAGGGGCAGGTCCCTTCCTAATTCTACCAGATGCGTCATAGTGGGAGCCGTGGCAAGGACAGTAGTAGCCTCCATAGTCTCCTGCGTTGGCAATGGGCACACACCCCAGATGGGTGCACACACCAAGGACGATGACCCATTTGGGGTTGAGCACACGATCCTTGTCGTGCTCGGGGTCACGCAGGTCTCCCAGATTCACAGCCTCCTCTGTAGCAATCTCCTTCTCTGTGCGGTGGCGTACAAACAGCGGTTTGCCTCTCCACTTGAAGGTCATATTCTTGCCCTCGGGAATATCACCCAACTTGACCTCGATTTTAGACAAAGCCAAGACATCCGCGGATGCACTCATAGAGGACACAAACTGGCTGACAACCGTTTTGGCAGCATAGACGGTCACCACAGTGGTTGCCCCGGTGACCAGGTAGGAGAACGCCTTTCTTGCTTCGCTACTGTCCTGAGAGGACTTATTTGGGTCCTGAACTTCAGGGCGTCGGTAGTCCGAGAAGTCGGGCACCTTGATGTCTGTGTGGGCGAGGCGGATTCCGGTAGCGCCTGTGAATTGGAAATTAAAAATGAAATAAAATTGTAAACATTCAAGTGGATGTCGAATAGGCTGAATAATGTGGTTAACACGGTTGCGTATGTAGGTCTACAGCAAGTTCCGCAACCTGACCTTAATACAAATAAATAAATAAACAACGATCACTTGGCACGAAAAAGAAAGGATCATTGTTTTAGACATTCCGATTTAAAATATATGTATAGACTGATAAAACTCACTACGCAACTTATGGGACATATCACTCTAGACTATGCGGTTACACAAACAACACAATTTATTGTACAACTAAAACGATCATATCCATGTAGTTAGCATTTGAGCCAAAACCCAGAAGTGGATGCAACGAAGTAGTTAGCTTACTGCGACCTTACCATTAGCACTAGCGGCGGGGACGAAATCCTTCACGAGTCGAGAGAACACCGAAGCATTCATTGTGTGTTTTGTGGATTGCAGGCACGAGGAAATAGCCCCGCGACGAGCAGCGATTGACATCATTTTGAACAAAATGAATGTCGGGTTTTTAACCGAGGACACGGCGACCTTACTAGCGCTTGCTACCAGAGGGCTGGCTGTGTGTGGCTCTCCGTGTCTGTGGTCCTACTGGAAACGTCATGCTCGTCACAAGTTCCGCAGCGCGCCCGACAATAAATACATAAGCGAGTGCTCAAGACTGCACCTAAAAAAATATTTTCAGTTTACTTTAAATGGAGACTAATATGTTGATTGAATCATGCAAGAATGCATTATTTGCCATGGGATAAGTAATCATAAATCCCATACTTGCGAATATAGGATACAGGCACGTATAGGCCAATCGAGGTCCTCGGGATGTAAACAATGGAGGAAGTGCTTTACGAGAAGGTAGCCGTGAAATACACAATGGTAACTTGACAGGAAATACAAAATGAAAATACCCAAACGAAAATTGTTGCTTTTGATATTTTTTGCTTATGTGGCGTTTTCGCTCTATGCTGCATACAATGTCTTCTTCAGTACCAAAGTCATTTCCCGTGTCCACAGGGTTGTGAAGAAAAATACCGTAGGGCCTCCAGGTAACTAATCGCCAACAAAGCGTGTTAAATATGGTATTCAACGTAGACGTGTATTTTGTTTCGGGTGTAGGCATACTATCTAATGTGTAGCATCACTTTTGTGCAGGCGGTGCAGTTGCACCATTCATAGAAGACGAGGAATGGAACCCATGGGAAGATGAAGAGGTGGAGTACAATTCTGCCCTCAATAAGAAGAGAGAAGCTTTCCAAAAGCATTTGGCCCAAATCAACAAGAATAAGCCCAAACGATACAAGGTCCAAATATGGGGGAAAGCTGCCATAGGTAGGTGAACCGATACATCTCATGTCTTTAAAAAGACATGTTTATTTTTATATACACATATTTTGCCAATATATATTTATATTGTAAACAGTATGTTATGCTATACATGCTTCACTTTTGTGTAATCTTATTTATTTATTCATTTTATATAAACTTCCATGCACCAACTGTGAAGGCAAATACTTTATCTTCCTCTTTTCCTCAGGACTTTACCTGTGGGAACATATACTAGACGGGCCACTGCATCCTACAGACAAAGTAGCCCAATGGAGGGAGGGGGAGCTTCAGTCAGGGAAAATAGATTTCAGGTAAGATTTTACTTATGACATGCATAAACCTCAATCCTTCTGTCCACACTGTACACTACATAACTAGATACCTCTTGATAACTAATTAACCACAATTGCATGGTCACCCTATCTTATACTCCTTTCTTTAGCTTCTACACGGGTCCTGCAGTAGTCCAGGGACATGTTCCTCTTGACATGAACAGCCTGGTCCTGGTTCTGAATGGCCGTGAGCAGCAGAAGATCTCCTACTCCACACGGTGGCTGGAACATGTCCATGCTCTGGTGCAGGCCCGCACTGTCTCTCATGTGGCTGTAGTGCTGTTGGGTAATGAGCACTGCGTCAATGATTGGATCAGCCCGTACTTAAAAAGAAACGGGGGCTTTGTGGAGCTGCTGTTCGTGGTGTATGACAGCCCCTGGGTGAATAACATTGATGTCTTCCAGTGGCCTCTCGGGGTTGCCACGTATGTGTGCCTTATTGTTACCATTTGCAATCAGCCCTAAACACATGCTTCTCTCTTTACTGATTTGTCACTCAGTACAATTGTGTCAAACTCTGGAACTCTGATTGTATCTCCACAGATATAGACAGTTCCCTGTTATCAAACCCAGTTTGCAGATGGTCACCTCTATCAGGCCATACCTCTGCAACTTCCAGGGCACGGTTTACAAAAATTCCTCAAGAGAAATACTCATGCAGGTTCTGAAACAAGCTGGCATTGAGAAAGACTGTATCACCACTGCAAGGGACAAGTAAGTAATCACTCATTCATTGTCAGTCACTGGCGACATCACATGTCATTACTAGGACATGTGTGTGTCATTAAAATACGTAAAATATATTTTTCATAAATTCACTAGAATGACGATCTGTAAAAATGACCATGTTAACATTGTATGTTGGTATTAATACCACATATACTAATATGCTATATGGAATATAGCATATTAGTATATGGAATATTCTTTGCACATTTTCCAAAGTGGCTCGCTTCAAACTGTTTTCATCAGTGCTGTGTCTCAATCTGTCTTTAGGTGGCTTCCTCAGGAGACAGTGGACAGTCTGGGTCACTACCAGACAGCTCTGTCCCAGAGTGACCTGACACTCTGCCCAGTAGGGGTCAACACAGAGTGCTACCGCATCTACGAGGCATGCGCTTATGGCTCCGTCCCTGTCGTTGAGGACGTCCAGACCCCAGGGGCCTGTGTCACGGGGCCCAGCTCGCCGTTGCGTCTGCTCAAGGCTGCGGGAGCACCCTTCATCTTCCTCAGGGACTGGAAGGAACTGCCGGCCATCTTGGAGAAGGAAAGGAGGATGGGTCAGGATCAAAGGATGGAGCGGAGGAAAAGGTTGATAGAATGGTACACTAGTTTCCGTCAACAGATGAAAGACAGATTCACTGAAGTCATAGAAGAGACTTTCTTTAAAAATGTCTAACCAACCAATGTCTAAAACCTACAATCGGTAATGTTTGACCCGCCATGGTTTTGAGCATTTCAAAAATATTCTTTACTGCCGACAATCTGCAGGCCACAATGCCCCTCGTCGCTACACTATTAGACACAACTTGGGTGTTGTTGTGTGGGTTTTTTGGAAAATTGTGTGATTCATCCAGGCACAGGTCTTATTTTGCAGCAAATTAATTTGCTAATAATAGTAGTAACATGCATTGTTGCCGTTAATGGAGTAACAGTGGAAGCACAGAATGTAACCGACTTCAGGAGAACTGGTGCTTTTCAGACCCATCTCTAACATCTAACAACATACTTTATAGAGGATCTGTTCATGTCATCCTAATCAGGCTATTTAAATATTTAAGTGAAAAGCGTTTGCTGTCACATCCCCTGTTTGTATGAGTTACACAAAAAATATCCATTATTGTTGTTATTTAAATGTGAAGAACACTGTTGGTGACCGGAAGGCTGTCCATGCATCAATTACAGATTGTAGGTTAAAAGATCATACAAGTCATACATATGAGTGTTGTCATATGCCATATTGACTTGTTGCCTGTGTGGAGAAATACTGTATTTTGGTGTAGTGGTCATTTTGGTGTAATAATACTGTGATGGTGACAATATATGTAACAATATATTTATGATTGGTAGGTACTGTTTCGATCTGTCAAAAGTTGACAAGTTGGCAGCATAAAAAGATGCTCCACAAGCCTACTATGTTGGTATTACTATTTAAATCGGGGCAGTATCTAGGCAGTGAATTATATATTGCCTTTGAATGTTGTCATGCTTGTATAACTTTAATATACTTTTATACATATGTTTCTATTATTGATAATTGATATAGTGATTTTAAGTACACTATTGTTTTAGAAAAAAAATCTGCAGGTTTAGAATACATTTATATGAATGAGCCAGGAATATTTTCTTTGTGTAATAGCCTAAATGTTTATTTTGTTTCTTTGTTGTTGCTATAATGCTGCTTATACAAAACATAACGTTGGTTTGCTGCCAAATTTTCAATGTAGTGCATGGAAAGCGTGCAATTAAATAGTGTTGTTGGTCGACGTGTCCATTTTTATCCTGCAGGTGTCGTTGTAGATTATTTTATAATCTGTATAGACGTGCATTGAAAGGGCTTCAGCTTCTGAAGCACAAATACATCATAATAACGCCTGGTTCGAGTGGCTGATTCAACCGTGCTTTTAATTATTAAATTGTTATGTCATCTCCCAAACAAGAAACGTAGAACCGCCATGCCAGGTGGCAAATTAAATATATTTAACACGGCCAAACCATAGCCTGTAGGGCCAAACGTGTGTGGTCATTTGGGAATTAAAGTGCCGATCCATGTATGTCCACTATGTGTGCTACAGTCTCACCAATCCCTATTTTCTCTTGCGAGTCTACAGCAGCTGCGGTGCAGTTGACCTGCCCCGTGCCTGCCTGGAAACGTCGAGGGAGAGGGCGCGCTGCTGGGAGCCTAGTTCTGAACCGGGAGCGCCAGCAGGAACTTAATTCCATTCGAGTAATGGACGCCAGTTAGTTTTATATTAGGTACACGCTCGCGTACCACTAGCACCGCGGAAAGTCTGGTAAAGATTTTCAAAAGTTTTTTTTTTGTAGCGAGCCTTTGCGCCGACTCAAAGCCGCCGAACAGATTGCGGCGGCGGCGGCGGAGCCAACAGTTCAGTGAATTCATTGGTCGGAGCAGAATTCCGCAGCGGCGTTGAGCTCGCGTTCAGCCTCGAGTCCGCGGAGGAAGAACAATGCATGTCTGAATTTTACATAGCCGAGGGCAAAGTTTGCTCCCGTGCTTGTTGTAAATTAATTTCTATATATTTCTTTGTAAGTTCTTAAAGAGGCATCCCCGTGTGTATGTCGGATGCTACAGGCGTGCGGACTGGACACACAATTCCGTTTGTTGACAAATAGTTTAGAATAACTTTACTGCTCTCAGCAGAGAACCAGCTTGAAAATGTCCACGCCGAGGTACAAAAAGGACAAAGAAATCATTGCGGACTATGAAAGTCAAGTAAAAGGTAAGGACATAAATTGGATGCACAGAGAAATGATTGTAATTGTGTGCTGTTGCAGTCTTACACGCTTTTGAAACCTGTCGCCAGTTTCGACGAGTTCATTCATCGTTATGATTTGTATGTTTCAGTTTTTAATCTAAGCCCACATCACAGTGAGATAATCAGTTGACTTTAATATTGTGTTTGCGCGTATTCCAGTATTGTTACAGCGGGTAATCTGCAGAAACCGTGTATCATTCTATTCTTCTCGTGTGTGTGTGTGTGTGTGTGTGTGTGTGTGTGTGTGTGTGGGGGTGAGCCCGCCCATCTCGTCCTGGCAGATGTATTCCTGCTGACCTCTTTCCCTGCTGTGGTCGTCAGAGGCCACGCAGCTGAGCACCAGAATATCAATATGGCTCAGA
>OMNO01013945.1:0-15088 GCA_900303215.1 Trachyrincus scabrus | reverse complement strand
GCTGGAGAGGGACGGTGGGGGAGGGGGGACAGCCGGGCTGGAGGGCTGGAGGGAATGGTTGTAGAGGAGCTGGGGGAGGGGTAGACCGGAGCCCTCTCATTGAATCTATTGAAAAACAAATTCAACTCGTTGGCCCGGTCAGGACCCCCCCCTGTTGTCTGGCTACCAGGTTGTTTGTAGCCAGTGATGCTCCTCATGCCACTCCACACATCCCTCAGGTTGTTCTGCTGAAGTTTGTGCTCCAGCTTCCTCCTGTAGCTGTCTTTGCCCTGCTGGATCCTCTCCTTCAGCTCCCTCTGAACCCTCCTCATCTGCTCCCTGTCCCCGTCTCTGAAGGCCCTCTTCTTCTCATTGAGCAGGACCTTGATGTCTCGGGTGACCCACGGCTTGTTGTTGGGGAAACAGCGTACAGTCTCTGTGGGAACAACACTGTCCACACAGAAGTTGATGTACCCTGTTATGCATTCCGTGAGATCATCAAGGTCCTCTCCATGCAAATCACAGAGGAAATCCCAGTCTGAGGCTCCATTTCTTTTCACCATAAAGACTGCAATGACAAGACGCCACAAACGAAAAACTACGTCGTCGTACGTATGTATACAAAAAAGTCAAGTGTCAAACGTTTTTAATTTAAACATAAATAAATATAAACGGAGCACTTGTCGAAATGTAACATTATAACGTATTTTATTTTATATTCCGATTTCTTATTTTCCAAAAGAATTTAACAATATCATAGTGATAGATGCTCTGGTTGGGAATAAATAATAATTAAAGAACTTTGTATAATATGCGGACCTATGTGAAGCATGCGTGTGAGAGCAAAATTGACACACAAAAGTGTGGATAATAAAAAATAATGTAAGATGAACACAGCGCATCATTCTATATGACGTAACGAGGCTTCTTCGTATGACGTGGAGGCATTTCATGGCTTTTATTTTGAAAGAAAGTATTTTTGTACAGGAAGTCCGACGTATACACTCCACGGCTCGACCGGTTTAGGCAACAAACTCAAATCCCACGACACTCTGCAACTAGTTACCAGCACAGACCCCAGTGTTACACGTCGCCCGCTCGCCTGTCTTGTCTCGTCTCCAAGATGAGACTTAAGGTCGGGTTTGTTCTGCGGAGCGCTGTTGTGGTCGTGGGGTTTCTCAGCCTGGTCGTGCTCTGGTCGTTTCTCTCGCCGAAGCCCAGTGAAGACGACCCTTTTGCAAAACGGGTAAGTAGAACCAACGTGCTAATACTATAACTCACATTTAAGAGGTTATTATTTCCTTTCTGTAGGTACAATGCAATTTCAAACATGTGCATAACGCCATGTAGCCTGCTGCAGCGGTCATCACTGTGTTTTCACTGCGTGATTGCAGAAACATTGTGGAAATCATTGTAGCTGTGGCATATATATTTAGATGTGATTGTTTGTTTGATGGACGTGTTCACACACTGACAGGGTGACAACACTGGCACTTGTACACACAACCGCTTACAGAAGCAACTTCGCTTTTTACTGTTGACTTTAAGCGTTAGAAGTGTCCGCAGGGTGCTAAACCCGGAAGTATATCACCATGTTTAAACCACGGGTCTCATAATGAGCTCTGTTGGTTACCAGAGACCTCATTACATGTAACTTACTAAGGGTTTGGAAGAGCCTACAGTGTTTTTGTAGAGGTTATGCATCATGACTATATTTTTTAAGCCTGTACATATGCCGATATGAATGTATGCTTTCATTAATTGATGTGGATTCAACGCAGGAATGTTTCTTTTTTTCCACAAAAATCTGGAATAGTATTAACTTTTTTCCCCTTTAACCTTTCAAGCGTACCTTAAGCGTACACCTTGACACGTCATCGGTGTATTCAGATGGATGTTATCGTAAGATTGAAAAACAAACAAATGTGTTCCGGGAGTTACATCCGTCTAAAGCGTCTACAAGCCGGAACTCATGCTGTCCACAAGTTGACTGGAGCTGATTTGAGCTTGTAGGCGTCAAGTGATTGCTGGCATATTTATAACTCAATTTAAATTAGTTTTCTTTAATTACTTTATTAGCAATACTTTAGCTTGTTCCGATTGTTTTCATTGAAATTCTGAATGGAAATTGCAAGAATGCCAATTATTACCAATGCAAAAACATTCTTTCAACAGGAGGATAGTCTGCTACCTAAAGGGGACCCAGTGGACCCTTTTAAACCTGTGGTGCCCTGGCCTCATGTAGAGGGAGTAGAGGTAGACTTGAACTCTATCAGACAGAAACGAGGTGAGGCTTGCTTGTAGTGATACAAGTATTGATTATAAGCAAACGATTCATATCCCGCCCTATCCTGATGAGGTGTGTGTAGAAGACAAGTACCCGAATATTGACTGATCGTTGCCATTTCTCGCCAAAACAGCTCTAAGTTACAGGTCAGTTTCCTATGGAGTTAGATGGGACTCTATCCTGAGATAAGCATCTCAATGGCTAGAGTACCGGATGGGGCTATATAGATTGACTGATACTTCATGTTTACTATGTTACCTAGGCAATTTTGTCTATTGAGCCAAGCACAAAATAGTATTTTATAATAAGATTAACAAAGGAAAAAAGTAATATTTTAGTAATTCAGTAATTCAGTGCAACCATACGTTTTTACAAATATTTCACCTTCTGTGCATTCGTTGTCACCCAACCCAGCGAGGGCTACAACGTGCAAGGGTGCTACTACCGTGCAACTACAGGCCTATACATGTTCAGACAACAGCAGCACATAAGCAACACAACCATGCGTATGCAACACCAATGCAACCTTGCAACATGGTTGCAGAGCCGTGTTGCGTACATCCAACACAAATCCAACCCATGCCAACAATGGCATTATTATATAATCATAGGAACGAATGAATAATAACGAATCACACAGTTGAGAAATCTACTCAACTGTATGTCAGACACAAGAACACATGCACAGTTATTGTATTTAGTTGTATATATTGTCAAATTTTGTTTGAGAGACAACAGTGGCATTATATGGCGATGTGTCAGTCAGACGCACACAGGTATTCACAGAGTATCTGTGGATCTGTGAGCAGCTTTATTATTATTTTTAATTTCAAATGACCATATCTCCAGTGACTGGTCAAAAGTTTGTCCCTATACATCCATAACATGGATGTATAGGGAAATACGCTTCTAGCCTTTCAGTATACGGTCTTCCCAGCTTGATTTTTGACCGAGGGCCAGCTAACCCAGCCCCCTTTCATTTATTCTTCCAAATGACAACAAATCTTATTTTTGCAGATTATCTGAAAAAAATATTAATTATATTAATATCTACGCAGAAAATGTGTGCTATTTAAATTAGACTGGCGGCTGCCACAGTCTTAATGCATGAATGCATCTACATCTTGGAGTTTTGTTAACTTATTCTTTTAATCTTTTCAGGCAACGACATCGCCAATGAGATCCCCAATCAGAATCAGGCGATCCAGCAACAATACGTAACATTCAAGCCCCACTCCAATGCCTACACAAGCCCCATCTTAAAAAGTGTCTTAGGGAATTTTGAACCGAAGGAGCCTGAGGCTCCTGGGTCTCCAGGTGGCCCAGGTGAGGCTGGTGTCCCATTAGTCCTGGGATCACTTTACAAAGAGGCTGTCCAGACCTCTATCAGAGAGTTTGGCTTCAACATGGTGGCTAGTGACATGATTTCCCTGGATAGGACTATCAATGATCTACGGCATAAGGAGTAAGTGCTTTACTCGTAATACGTATACTGCTGCTACTAAAACATTTAATTTACTGTCGAATACTGAAACCTGTTTGTGTTCTGCCTTGCCCCCGCTCTGCAATAGTCCCTTTTAGACCTACCTGTCCTGCTGATCCTGTCTTCAGACAGGCTTTGAGCGGAAAAAGAGCGTAAAAAAAATCAAGACAAACTCATTAAACAAAAGAGCTGTACAGGAAGCTAAAATCTCTTACATAAAAAAGACACACACACACACACACACACACACTAGATGGATAGATAATTATGATTGTAACAGCAGTTTTTCTATGTGTTTAAAATAAGTGTGTATGTGTGGGTGGTAGTGTGGTATGAGTAGAACTGCTCTGGTGGGTGTGGATCAGGTGTAATGTGCCGGTGGGGTTATGTTGTGTTTAGTCCAGGAATGCATTATGATGTCTGATGGTGACAGGAGACCTATCCCGCCTTAGTGTCCTACTGGGTGGGAAGGTAAGACTTGCGGTACCACTCAGTAGAACAGTAAGGCGGGATAGGTCTCCTGCTGAGCATGCTGGTTCACTGAGTGCAGGCTGGCTCTCGGGACAGACCCTGCCTTCGTCAGTAATCTGAGAGGTGCAGAAGTAGTAACGTCTCAGAAGTCCCCCGCTCACCCTACCGCTGCTGTCCCTCCGGACACATCCAACTATTGCGGTCATCCGAGAACTTCTGCAGGTGGCTTCAAGTTGGGATGTGTAGAGAGTGAACAGAAAGAGAACCAGTACAGTCTCTGGGGGGGGGGGGTATTACTCACCTGACCACCCTCTGCGATACACAGTCCATTCTGTGGTTTGCCAGTCAGGTAGTCAATGATCCAGGATACCAAGGGGCCGTGATGCACATGCATTGACCAGAGCTCGTCTCCCAGTAATTTGGTGTTAAATGCGCTAGAAAAATATCAGAAACCGCTTATAGATCAGGGATAGCTGCGGCCAAATGGAAACTCTGATACAGGGGCTGGCTGGGATCATGTACTATCATGAGTGTTTTTGGGGTGATGGCAACGCCAACGAAGGTTGGCTCATCTGGTGTGCGACCCGCTTTACGTTGAAGCTCTGCCGTAACCAATTGAACCGTTTCACAAATGAAATGGGAAAAACCGTTGACTACGTGAACTAAATGTTACATGGGGGCACAGTGCCACTATTACATTTTTTAGGGAGAACCCTGATACTACGTTTAAGATCATAGCAGACATACTAATGCGTTAAAAACACTTTTTTATTAATTATGTAATGTGGGATAATGTACAGAGTTCATTATTGAGAAATAAACCCGACAGGGTGATGCAGGACCTCGAGTGACCTGCCTTCTTGCGCCCCCCTCTGGATGTAGCATGTACAACAAGAGTTGCCCAAGAGTATTATGGCCATGCACATTAATGATGCATTTGATAATGATGCATTTTTATTTTATGTATATTTTGCAATACATATTACAATATATTTGAATCTCTTATTTTTTGGAATGCAATATTCAAATTAGATTCTCATAACATCAACCTTTGTGTTCTATTCCAGGTGTCAGTACTGGCATTATGATGACAGGCTGCTGACTTCTAGTGTGATAATAGTTTTTCATAATGAAGGCTGGTCTACACTGATGAGAACTGTTCACAGTGTCATTAAGAGGACGCCCAGGAGGTACCTTGCTGAGATTGTCATGATAGATGACTTTAGCAACAAAGGTAAGATGTACACATATGTACCCTTTTTTAATATTTGTACTTGTGTCTTACCCCAGTACTTAACAACGTAAATATCAGAAAACTGAGAATGGTAGTGTAATGAAGTGTTTGATCCCCAACTACCTCAACAACTGTAGGCATCCTTGAGCAGAATTTGAAGAATTTGAATCAGAATTACAGTTGGACTTGTTTTTGTATTGCAACATGCACACACAGACAATCATTCATTACAATGGTCATACACACCATCAACAACTCCCGTGTGTCACCCAGTCTGGGAGAATAGTACAGGTCCTTCCTTTGTACATTGACTTATGACTTATTTATTCAATGTTCTTGGATGTTTTGTTTTGCTTGTTAATGATGTACCTATGATTTACCTATGATGTACCTATGGAGTTCTGATTACATTTTTACAACTGGCTAGAAGGAAAAAACAATTATATTTCATGGTTGTCCAAATTACCACGAACTACAACATTGTGAACTCTCCGTTACAACATTATAGTAATGGATGGATTTAGGAGGCTTTTACACTCATTCCTACTTAGCACGTCTACCCTGTGCAAATAACACAATTGACTTGCTTGCCACACAACATAGTATTGTGTGAAATTGGAGAAAAGTAGCAAATTAGTCATTTTGAGCTATATTTTTGTCATCACACTTTGTATGAGTGTAAAATTGTTAAACTATTCAATACTTTTTTAATAAACAAACAAACAAATGGATTGGGGATTAAGGGGGGGTAAAAGACATAATGACTAGTAATTGTATTATTTAATATCTAATTTATTCGGAGGATTTCGACCTCATCTTCTACATGGCTGTAGTGCAAATATTAGACAAATTTACAGAGATTGGATATATTTTGTGGTTTATTGTATGTCATTGAGTTTCTTGTCCATTTGTTTTCTTATCTGTCCATTTCTTTGTGTCTATGTGCATGCCTCACTGTGTGTATATAGTCCATCTTAAGGAGCGTTTGGAAGAATACATCAAACAATGGAACGGTCTGGTCAAACTTTTCAGAAACGAGAAGAGAGAAGGACTTATTCAAGCCAGGAGCATAGGAGCCAAGAAGGCCACTATAGGACAGGTATGCTCTTTACGGCTTGACAAAGAATAGTATGGCTGTGGAAAGTGAAGGGGTCAGAATACTTTCTGAATGCCCTTCATCTACTTTCTTTATCAGCCATGCTTTTGTCTGGATTCCCCCCTCACTCGTTTTACCCAGCAAAGATTGGTCTACATTTAGCTTTCCTCATTTCTCATTTTTTTGTGTGTTTGGCTGAATGGTCCAGGTTCTGATTTACCTTGATGCCCACTGTGAGGTCAGCGTAAACTGGTATGCACCGCTGATTGCGCCCATTTCAAAAGACAGGTAAGACACTTGTGCACTAAAGGGGACCTTCCTTACATCACTGTGAAACGTATAGAACATGGCTGCATGAAATCATTAACAAAGTGCTATTCTACCCCCAGAAGAAACAAGTAAAAACGTTCTTTATTTTTTTGTCAACAATGTATCAACAAATGAATGTATTCAAATCACTTTTACATTTTTTAAATTATGCAGTTTAGCATTGTTTAAAAAATGGACAGTTTAGTTACTTTCTGGAAGCCGTCATGGTGATCTTACTATTTTCAGTGTTTATTAGTAATGGTGGGGAAAAAGAGCTTTACTTACAAAATGGTTAAGTTAGTTGGCGTCTAAAGTCATTCTGAATTTGCCAATGGCATATAAATGTATGCTTTTCATTTAAAATACTCGTAAAACGTTTGCCCTCAATGTTGATTGCTCGAGGCTGCTTGTGTTGCTTATGTGCAGTCTTTTATTAGGCTAAATGCAATAAATAAACTAGATGAAACATTGGCTGCTGTGCTGCAAATAACAGGCAATTCAGACCAGAGTAAAGATTAATTGTGTAAAATCAATTGCAATGATTTGATTTAACACCATTGTGTTATAATTTATAGAGATAGAAAGAAGATGTTGTGGTGAGACAAAAGGTGGTCTGTGCATCAATTAGATTTAACGTAAATTCATGGCTAAGTCAAAAGTCATGGCTAAACAAAAAGAAACTGGCTCATCTTGGTAATTTGCTATCAACTTTGTAGTCCATAGTCTGCTTAGTTATGGTTGTCTGCATTATCAAGTATTTATTTAAAGCAATATGTCACCCATTTTGCATATGTGGCTTAATATCCACTTATCCACCATCAAATACATTTTGATGGATTTGTTTGGATTAATTTAAAGTTTGCATTTTACAATGCAAAGTAAAAAATTGTGGGGACTATTTTACTGAGGGTAAAGCAAGTCTGTTGCTGGTATCGAGTAAAAGCAACATTTCGCCAATAGCTATGCTTTTCATATTTTTATAGTTGGAAATAACTTGGAATGATGAAGTGCATGGTACGTGCACTTGGAGGCAATGTAGGTGCAATGTAGTAATCACGCCAACAATGTAACCTACTCGTGTAACCAGTGATTTTGTGAATTTGTTGGTGTAATTACTACAGCCCATGATTCCAATAACCAATAAATTCCAATATAAATTAATATAAAAATGTTAAACTTGGCGATCAGCAAAATACTGCTTTTACTCAATACCAGCTCTTTGTTTTTACTCTGCTTTTACTCCGAGGTGAAATGTCAGATCAAGGACTACATATTTTGAACATTTCTGTCTGTGTCTGAACTTACCTGTAGGACTATTTGTACAGTGCCGTTGATAGATTATATTGACGGTAATGAGTACACTATGGAGGCCCAGCAGGGCGGCGATGATGACGGTTTGGCTCGAGGAGCATGGGATTGGAGTCTGCTCTGGAAGCGGGTACCACTTAGTGACAGAGAGAAGAAGTCGAGAGAGCACACCACTGAACCCTATCGGTACACTCTCTCATGTCAACATCTAACTCTGATGTTCTTTTTTGTGTCTCCATCTTCCTTCCCCAACTACCCCCTCATCCATCTGTCTGCCCCATCTGCTTCACTTGCATTTGTGTGCACAACCTTTCCTCGCTGTTTGTGTCTTGTTGTGCACGGCCCCTCCCTCTCATGTCACTAATGTTGTTTGAATGTTTTTCCTTATTTATTCCCATCGTTACCTGGCCCTCTACCACTTTCATCCCCCATGTCCCCCATGATCGTTCTGCCTCTTCCTCACTTCCTCCCATATGCATGCACACTATCCTCCATGTGCCCTCCAAACCTCACCCACCAGAACAGTGTGCACCGTGCCTTTGATCGACTCCATCCATGGGCAGACTTTCACCATTGAGCCACAGGGGGGAGGAGACCAAGATGGCTTTGCTAGAGGAGCATGGGATTGGAGCTTGCTTTGGAAAAGAATTCCTCTTGGGGACAGAGAGAAAAAGCTAAGACACTCTAGGACTGAGCCATATAGGTACTACAACACTATTTTACTACATCGAGAAGGTTCACACATAGAAAGCTACCAGTTGTTTGTCCTAAAATATGTTTTTAAATAGGGTTGACTACATTTTTCCTTTAAACTCCTCACTGGGTCTGTCTTCTGTCTGTTTCGAAAGATTTAAAGGACTAATTCACTCTTAAAGTACATTTCTATCAATTATGGGTGAAAAACCCATTAAAAAAAAACCGCAAACTTTTTGGGTACGGTGAGCAGCCTCTGAGTACTCCCCCAGCTAAAAAGGCCGGAGATAGGAATTAACATAGAAGCATCTTTTCTGTAAAGCTTCCTACCCACTAGGCGACTTTTAAAGTCAGGGCTGACTTCGGCAGTACACACTATACGACTGGTCTTGGCGATCAGTCTTGCCTTGCCGTCGGGTCGGTGGACCACACTAGGCGACTGGGAACATGCGGGGGTACACACATGAAGACTCTACTATCCGATTGTCCGCGCCTTCTCTGAAAACTCGCCAAATCTTGCGGGAACGTGTCAACTCCCGTACTCGTGCTAATGTTTCTCAGAGATGCGGCAGACTGGTCCATACACTTGTCACAGCCCATCGTGCTACCAGCATTCCTCTGGGACATGAGTTCAATAGAAATCGTATTTATCTAGAAGCCTGAGAATGAGGGCTTACACATTTTTGGCAAAATCATCAATAATGATTACTCAATGTGCTAGAATATTTGGTGCCGCTCTAGAGTAAGTACAATAAACGGATTTTAGAATATTATACTGTCCTTTAAGGGTGAATTATTCCTTTAAGTAGTGGAAGCTTTAACAGGGAGACCTAATTTTATTCCATTACATTTAATGAAAGATTTGCATAATGCATTTTAATTCTCCTGTCCCCAAACTCTGAGTAAGCCATGGCTCTATACTGCCAAATGCACTGAATTATATTCTTGTGCTGGTGAAGGGAAATGCTTTTTGTTTTATTTTTTTATGTTTTGTGAAATTCTTCTTTATTCAGTTGCATGCAAAGGATTTGGTTAACATTGGCTTGATTGTAACAATATATATCTAATATGTTGAATGACAAATCTCATTGGTCAACCCCTAAAATATATTTAGCCTTTGGTGAAAGTTAGGAGCTTCTGTTGTCATCCCTAAAGCACCTCTTTCCACCATTCAGAACAACTTCATCAATCCTGTCTTCTTTTCCCTCTTCTTCCTCACGTTTTCCTTATTTTATGCCATAGGGACTTCTTTTTAACTATTAAAAATGTTACATTTCAATTTCCTAAAAAAAACATGGGTCCTCCAAAATGCTGCATGTGAACAGTTGTCTTTTTAATATTATGTCTGATTCTGCAGGTCTCCAGCAATGGCAGGTGGTTTGTTTGCCATAGAGAGAGAGTATTTCTTTGAGCTGGGCCTTTACGACCCAGGACTGCAGATTTGGGGGGGAGAAAATTTTGAAATCTCGTACAAGGTGGGCAATCTAAAATGTACATTTTAATGTTAATAACGAGACGGCACCCGGCAAAATAGAAAATATGCATTGCTAAAGTGTTTGTGTGTGTGTGTGTGTGTGTGTGTGTGTGTGTAGATTTGGCAGTGTGGTGGTCAGCTGCTATTTGTGCCATGTTCCCGTATTGGGCATATTTACAGACTCCATGGATGGCAGGGCAATCCTCCACCTGCACATGTAGGATCATCACCTACATTGAAGGTACATGACACACATTTGACAGTTATTAATAGGGATGTTCCTTACGACTATTGTTCACACTGTTTTAGGGTCGACTAGTCTAACAAAAAAAATGCCTAGAAATCATTAAAAATTGAGCACATTACAATCTAAGGTGCCGAACTGTCTGAAGAAAATATTATGTGTATTATAAGAGCAATTTGAAATGCTTAATCTAATGTTTTTTGTAACGAAAGCTTATTTAAAATGCTGCTGAAAAGTGACGTTTTTGCGACTTGTATCACTGCAGTTGCCAGTCGGCTTTACTGTAGGGAACGTGTTCCTCATCGCACCAGTTGAACTGTTAGGTGAGGGGACCAAACACTTAGTCTAGTTTTGGAAGTTTAAATCTAAATAATCATCCAAAATAAATATTTTTCGGCCAAGACATAACAATGAACATGATCCGCTACTGATTATTACTGTGGCCGCCGTTCGCGCAAACTGGTATTTTCAGCCGCCGTTCTTATGATAATACATCCATTGTGGTTATTCTATATCTAATTAAAACAAAGTCATGAAAAGACCAACTGATGGTGAACGACAGCACACTTGACCGCAGTTACTAACTGGGATGAAGACCGCTGTTGAGAATTGTGAACAAGATTAAATGAAAGGATTATGAATCAAATGATTAACATGTTTTGGGAAACTACACATAGTTTAACGTTTGTTAATTGTATCATTTAAAGCAGGATCTAATTCTTATAGGCGTATTTCTATCAAGAAAAAAGTGCATAGCGTGCTTCTGCCATTCATATTTTGGCAGAAATACTTTTCTCTGAGAGATTAAAAAAACCAGTATTTCTGGTGCCGACTAGCAAGCGCAGCGACGACTAGTCGACAAATCGTGAACATCCCTAGTTATTATCATTATTAGTAGTACTTCTCTTGCATTTGTCAATGACAATAAATGCTCTCTCCCATCTGTCTTTGGGTGTAGAATTATGTGCGTGTGGTGGAGGTGTGGTGGGATGAGTATAAGGACTATTTCTATGCAAGTCGTCCTGAAACCCTGACTCTGGCCTACGGAGACATCAGTGATCTTAACCGTTTCAGGTAATGGATTACAGTCATCTGTCTGTGTCCGAAATGATCCATATATCTGTTCCTCTTTAAAGCTTAACAATATTTCAGGTCAATAGGTGCACCAGTTGTGTGTGCTCTGCCTCTGAATTGTTTTAATTTATGTAGTAAGTAACAATGAAAGCCCACATCCTGAGCGGCAGGAAGGGTGTAATGATGCATGTGTGGCCATTCATTTTTATTGAATTTTTTTCTTACCAAGAGTGGGCTATCAAGAATTTGCCATGAAATGTCATTTACATCAGGTGGCAGGAGGTATTGCATTATATAGCATTAATAATGAACTTCCCAAGTCCAAAAAACATTTCTCCAGTTTGTGCCCAGCTGTCCCACATTATGGGCTTTATGGGGTTTAAACACAATCTAGTGCAACATCAGACAGGGCACCCAGAGAGAGAAAAAAAGAACGGACAATCTTGAATTTTTTTTGGAAATGCACTCTGAAACCATCAATACACATGGATGGAATTTCAAGCATTCATAGTGTTAGTGCATTCATAGTATTTATTTATCAACAGTTGATGTTTTGGCCAGTCTTGTAAAAAGGATCATGCAGATACAAGAACATACAAATTTAGATTTTGTCTACATTTTTCCACGTCAATGATCTGTTGTGCCTTCCATCATTTACATTTGTTTACAACGGCCAGTGATCTGACTTGATTGGGACACACTGTTCAAACATACTGACATTCTGCCCTTCTAGACTACTTGTCCATCTATTAATTTACTTATTTTCGTAGATTTCATTGTTCCTGTCATCAAGCATTTTTGAATACAGACAAACATTACACTAATGAAATCCAAGGCATGCCCAGAGCTATGAAACCACAGTGAAAATCTACACTTTATTAATGGCAATGCCATGGAAATTCACTTAAATGTTAATGAATATATGTCTGTTCAAATGAAACAATGTCGGTGACTTCAATTAGTAGTTTTGTTCAGTGCAGGAAAATAGGCTTCATGTTGAAACTCTAAAAACAACAATGTGCAGCAGTATCTGGAATGGTGTCTGGGACATCTGACCATCTTGGTAAGCACCAGCGACGTAGGATGTGCCCACACATCCAGTGTTGCTGGGGCCTTACTGCTGCAGAGCTTTACCATTGTTGTTTGGAAATAGGAATAGACATCAAGCATTTATTTATTTGATTTAACATTGTCTATCTACTCATTACCCCCATCACGTTAGAACCCTAGCCTTTATAATCAAACTCCTCAATGATGGAAGGCTGGGAAAATACAGACACAGCTGTATGACCTGCAGGATCTTCTTACAAGGACATTCAACACAAAGATGTTGGCCCTGTTTACATGAGAGAATTATCTAGATTCTGAATCTATATTGTATCAAGATTCTTTTTAAAAATCTATTGACACAAAGGGCACAACGCACATCGTCTCAACCTGTTCAGACGTAGGGACAGTATAGGATAGAGCCCTGCTTGATATGCACACGCACAAGGTTTCCACAATCTCTGAGAATGCGCAGACGTAGCGTTTGTGGAGTACGACTTTACATTGCTTTGGATAACGTTGCGACTCATGTTTAATAATGGAATTGCAAGGGCTAGGAATCGTAGATGTAGATGTTTCAGAGAAATTAGCATATGACATCCCCCTTGCCTTATATAGGTTTACGACCTGTGACGTATGAGCTCAGCACGGGACTTGACACTTCCGTGAGAGATTCTGTCTGGACGGGATTAGAACCTTTAGTCAATCTAGATTGAATGTGGCATACACTACCTTCAGGTCTTTTACTTGTGTCCTTTACTTGTCGGGAGAGACTCCAAGACCTATCAGCCAATTTTGCAATTCAGTGATGTTGTTTGGGTCGTGTTTGCAAATGATGTGAGCTGTAACATTGGAATAACTCCCTGGCCCTGATGTAAATGAGATTTCATGGCGCACTTCTCGATGACCCACTCCTAGTAACAGGAAAAATCATGCAGTCACCAAGAATTCAATATATTCTCTACAACACACCCATTTCCACCGAGCAGCCAGTCCGCCCACACTTGCACCATTACGCCCTGTGCGCTTTATGCAGCCACTATACAAGAGGCCGTTTGCTCAGTGTGGTATTAACATGGAACTGCTTTTTAGTAGCAGCGGCAGCAGCAACCGGAGACATAACAGAAAATGTGTTTCAATTGTTTGTCAGAGAGGAACACCGTTGCAAGAGCTTCAAATGGTTCATGGAAGAAATTGCTTATGACATTCCAGTGCATTATCCCCTGCCTCCAAAAAATGTGGAATGGGGTGAGGTAGGTACACTATTCAAAAATTGGTGTGTTCACATAGGCCTCGATTTTGGTCATCATTTTGTCTGTTTCAGCACATGTAGCAACTTTTTTTGCTACACCATTTCCCATATCATTCCAGTCCTATAGATGCATGGGCATATCAGTCTGCATCAAGGATACTAATCATGGTTCTTCTGTGTACTGTACGACATAAAACAGATAACCAAGCCAAATATAACTGAAAAGGAACTGTCACATTACCTACCCTAATATTGTTTATGTATTTTCAATGTATTCAAACGAATTATCAAACGGCAAATATGAAGAGATTCTGTTTTTGTGCAGATACGAGGTTTTGAAACCAGTTACTGTATCGACAGTATGGGTCACAACAATGGAGGCACTGTTGAGATTGGACCATGTCACAGGATGGGAGGAAACCAGGTAATAATATAAATAACATTTGCATGCATAAGTTGCATTGCACACACTTGTGTGTGTGTGTGTGATAAACGTTAACGGATATGTTTTTAATTACTTTGTCTCACACTTCATTGCAACTGTAATAAAAATGTTCTGAGATTATTGTCGGCGACCCTATTACAATTGCACAGCATTCTACTAATTGTTCCCACCCACTGTGGTGTAGAACCTCCACCTTTCATCATGTTAATATGTTGTGTATATTTGTACAGCTGTTTCGCATTAATGAGGCAAATCAACTGATGCAGTATGACCAGTGCTTAACCAGGACAGCTGATGTTTCATCTGTTATCGTCACCCATTGTGACATGAATCAACACACAGAATGGCAATACTTTAAGGTACATGTGCAACATTCATACCCACATGGCAACAATGTTGTTGCAATAAGTTACATTGGAAAGATACGTAACAAACATTTAAGGCAACTGAAAAACTAGGCTGTTGCATATTACTATAATCTGACAGAAGACCAGATCTGTGGTACAGGGTAGGCTAGTCTTCCTCTTTAATGCCTTTCAGTGTAAGCCAATTCTATATTGTTGTTATCAAATGTGTCTTTGGTAATCTGTTGCGTAGCGGTGTGCATTACCAAAACCCACATTCACTTATTTTTCTCTCTTCTCTCTTTCTGACTTTACTTTTACTACCAATCCAGGATCTCCACCGGTTCA
>OMNO01013943.1:0-11999 GCA_900303215.1 Trachyrincus scabrus | reverse complement strand
AGGGGAGAAGGGGGGGGGGGGGGGGGGGGGGGGAGAGAGAGAGAGAGTGTGTGTGTGTACTGGTGACCTCCTTTCCTTCACCTACTCACTATTGTACAGAGAGACACACTTTCGCTGGAGAAAAGTGGGAATATATGTCAGTGGACCAGAGCCACGGCGAGGAAAACAAATGTGGGGCCAGTCCCAGAGCAGAACAAGTCATTACATCATTCTGTCATAACAAACATAAAATAGTACAATATGGAGAGCTTCAAAATAAATTACAATAAAATAAAAACACAGAAACAATTCTAGTTATAGTAAATAATTTAAATAGTTATGATGTCAGATATGATTTAATTTGAGTTCATTTAAAGTTTATTTAAAGTCAGCATTTCCAAAAAGGCAAATATAAATTTAAGCCTAATAAAGAAACCTCAACAGCAACTGTGTTCCAGCTGTCACTGACCTGAGCGCAGTCAGAACGTAAGCCTCGTCACTGCAGTTCGCACACAATGCTTCCAACGCCTTCATGGCTGTGACCTGCTCCTCGTTCTGTCACAGAATCAATCAAACCACAACCTATCAGCATCCTCCAGCCAGTTAGAACCGGATTTACGTGGTAAATTACTATCATACAGGAAACTCAAGATGCAAAATGAAAGTGTTGAGTTTTATAACTATCTGAACCATAGTAAAGCAAAGGTTTTTATCCAATAAAATTACAAAAACAATGAATCGGTTATCAAAATTATGAGTGATTTGTTTCTGTTGAACGGCAGCGCTACAGTACACTAAAGCACAGGATTCACCCGCACCACTGACTTATACAAACATTCGAACCATAACAGTGGCTCTAGCAGCGGCAGTGGTGGATATCACAGCCAAATATCTGTGACAGCCAATAGGCACATCCTGAATCCAGTTGCAGCAATCACTATTTGGCAGCAGCCCAGTGGAGGATAATCAACCAAATGCTTCATTCATCACTTTAAAGCGCCGCATCTAAATGGCTGTACTCCCCTCTATCCTGTGCTTCTACCCACTTCCACCCACAGCTCCGTCTGTGTAGATCTACCCACTTCCACCCACAGCTCCGTCTGTGTAGATCTACTTTTATGTACGCATGTTAGAGGAGGTGTGGACCCCCTGATCAGCCAATGACCTTGCAAGGAGTACATAAAAGCAGATCCATCACAGCGACAGTAAAACCATACTGTATGTAAAAGCGTACAATTAACTGAAGATGCCCTGACTGAGCAGCATTTCTATAGCGCTTTTATGTCCTTAACGGCCTCTCAAAGCGCTTCACGGTTAACGTCTCGCATTCACCTGTGCATACACCAAACCCTCGACGGCGATACGCAGCTTGTCAGGAGCAGTTAAGAGGTTAGGTGATTTGCACCTCGACACTTATATACCGGTGGGATGATGATCAGGGGATCCTACCGGCAACTCTACTACATCTGCACGGGCCGCCGCATTTTCTGAATATCTGCCCCCATAAAGGACCTCAGTGAGCCCAGAGTGGTGCCCAGTGTGTGGCGCTTTACCTCCAGAGCTATCTGTGCAGCCAGACTGAGAAGACTGGAGGCAGCGTTCTCACACACCAGCAGCCTGTCCTCGCTGCTCACAGGGCTTTTGGCTAGACGTCCCATTGCTGTCAGTGCTTCCATGGCTGCCATTAAAGAGCACATACCCACAAAAATACGTGTGAAGTGAAGTGGTTACATAACATGTACTTTTTGCACCAGGTGATGGTTTCAGTTACCTTTCTCGATATTTTTCTCCTGGACGGCAATTTTGTAAACACTGAACTGAGTGAAGATGCTGTCGGGGTCGCATCTCTCTGCCTCCTTGATAGCTTCTTTTGCCTACATCAGCATGCGTGATACGTGGAGCGGTAGCACAGATAGACCACCAGTATATGGACATTTTCCTCCATTGGTGCTGTTGTGCCCCAGTTGGTGTATTTAGTTGGCACTAAAGTTGGCACTACATACACTTTGTGCACGTACTCCAGTAGCCTACTGTATTTATTTTACGTATTCAATTTTGTGTATTAACTCCAGTCAACTCCATTTTTTATATAGTAGCTAGTATCCTTATTGACAAACCATGAAAAATTCATTTCAATATGATTCACAAAATGGGAATTGACTGGTAGAGCTAAAAGATGGAAGGTTTATTTCCTGGCCTGCTTTGTGTCTCTCTGGCTGTCACCTTGTCCAGCTGCTTCAGCAGGAGAAGACAGGAGGCTCTGTTCCTCTGCAGCTTGGCCAGGTTGTGCTCCATCTGACCTGCCTTATAGAAACTCAGCGAGTAGTTGTACCACTGCAGAGCTTCGAGGTAGTTATTTGCCTGGCAAGGGGAGCTGATGTTACATAACTGCGAGTTTAAAATAGACAAGTGGATGGGCCTCCTTGTTCAGTTTACCTCAAAGTGTTTGGCGGCTTTGTCCCACAGCAGCATGTGTAGGCTGGCGAGAGACTGGGGAGTCAGTGGTTTACCTGTGTAATGACCTAACACAGGGAGAACACCACGGGGCAACGCTAAGCTAGGCTAACTCCTGTATTGACACTGGCCAGATTTCAATGAGACAAACATGGAATCAGAAGGTACCAGTGATGATGTCCTCTATTTTCTGTTTGCCCAGCAGCTCCTTGCCTCTCTGTAACAGCAGCTCAATGTGCAGGACAGAAGCAGCACTCAGCTCGGGAGACGAATCCAAGTGCTGACACACGCGTTTCAGATAGTCAAATGCCAAAGTCTCTCTGCAAACACATAGTGTCCTTATGTATTGTTTAAACATTTATGGTGAAAATGTATGTGTATCCATATATATCTGTCTGCATGTTACATTTTGTATACAAGTATGTGTGTATGCATCTTGTGTGCATACATTTGTCAACATGTTTGTATTTGTATTTGTATGTTTTACCGGTCCGCAGACATGAGAAGTTTTACTGTGCTGAGACAGACTTCCAGAGGAGCATCAGACTCCAGCTGCTCATTAACTCCTAAAAAAGCAAACGCATATTTTAATACACACATCACATTTAATACTGATGTGTGTGTGAATGTATAAAATGGGAAATGTAATGCTAATTAATTTCATATGTACTGTTGAACATTGCCAATAGGCAATGTTCCCTAACTCACTTCCTCACTGCCCATCTGGGCCAGTCTGTGCGTAAACTATTCATTGTTCAAAGACAACGGGTAATAAGCAGTATCTTACCTGCTGTGACGGCCTCATCTAAGGCCCCAGAACGCAGAAGGATCCTGATCTTCAGGTAAAGTCCAGAGGCACTCATGCATTCCTGTCAAATTGCAGAGTGTCAGCAGGTGCGGCGTGTTGTCATTGGAATAACAGTCATTTTCGAGTGTATAATTTATTGGGTGAAAATGACTGCTTATGGCCCACCTTGTTGGCCAGGCACACAGCATTGAGGGCTTTCTCTTGAAACTGCTGACAGTCCCACTCCAAATATACCGTTGCCAGGAGCCTTAATACTCTGGCCTAGCATAATGACAATTGGAGAGTTAAGCAGTGTATTTAAAGGGTCTCAATGTGTACCCACACATTAGATTTGGGTATCCCCTTAACTGAAGCATTTCCTCCTGTGCTATCTTACTTGGACTTCTGGCCCGGGACAGTGTTTTCTATTCGTCGTCCCGATGTCATAACTTTGACTGAGAGAGAAAAAATGTACGTGATTCCACTCCCTGATTATTCGTGAATTCGATTTTACAATCATCCATGATAATCGTTACCTCAACCAAAAGGAACTCTCCTCAAACATTTTCAGATTGTACAAATCTACTCCAAAGTTATAGCACATGAGCGAGAGGTAGCCAGTCTGTATGGAAAACCATAAAATAAAGCAACACAATTATAACAACGTGAAGTGATTACGTACAAACCACCGGTTTAATGCAGTAAAATTGATGATGTTGTTCTCTCTAACCTCCTTGGGGAGCCGGGCTAGCATGTCTTTACAGCGTTGCATGCAGACCACAGCCTCCCGCTGACTTCCCTGACTTATGGCCTGTAATTACAAAACAGAAGGCTAAACCCTATCAGCAAATGACGCGCACCTGTCTCCCAACCAATCAGATCCATCTTAATTGTTGCAATGCTGTTTCACACTTTGCCACTTTTTTTTCTCCCACAGAGCAGCGCCTTCTCAGAACATCACTTTCCTGGCTGAGTCGGTGAAACATCACAAGAACAAAATATTGAGGTTGTTGTACATGTGAAATAGCACATTGTGCCTGAGCTCACCGACTCAGCCTGGTAGGAAAGAACTCGAAGCAGATCCCTCTCCACTTCCCCTTTCGAGGCATTGAGGTCACTTGCTCCATCACCCCGAGATGTCAGTTGGCTATAGAGAATTTCCAGGCTCTGGATAAATTGTAAGTATAGAGAATTTTATGTACACTACATTAAATATAACCAACATATTTGAGCTCCCATAGCTGCTGCATGTCAGTATTGACTGTCTACCTTGACAGCTAATGTTAAAAATGGATCTGCCAACTGGGGATTTTTACAATCCAGCCAGGTTCTGCCTGTCTTGCTAGCCATCTGTAAAAAAAAATAATAATAATAGATTATATATATGTTTGGTGACATACAACAGACATACAACAGACAAAATACGTTCTTCTAAAATGGTCAACAGACATATACACTTACCAAAATGTGCTTGCGGACAATGCCCTCTGGTGGATCATCAGGCGCACTACAGTACAGCAGACTGCAGGCGACATGGCGCACTGAGAAGACGGCGAGTCACAGACCAACAAGTCAAACAACGGGCGCACAACCCAGAACATGTCATGATACGGAGATAAGATAAGAGCAAACATAATGCATTTCGATTCATGTCATTGTAAACCAGCAAACCTTTCGCTTTCTGGGTTTTATTGATCGCTGTGCCCACACGCTTTGTAACTGCCCAGTTCCACAGCTGGATGGCACACTCCTCAAGCTGAAGTCAAGGTGGTCGAAACAACACCCAGCCAAGTAATAAAACACCCACTGACAATTAGAGATCCTATCACAAACAACACAATCATTTAGACATGTGGCATTGAGAGTGTAGCAGTGCAATTGAAGCCAGGAAAAATAAGCGGATGCTTCAGTTCTTATAAAGAGAGTACCGCAACTCGGTTTGTAATTACCACTGACATAAAAAATAATGTAATTAGGACTCCATACCTGTGCATCCAGAGGTTTGGGGAGCTCATCGAGTCCAGAAACTTCAATATAAAGCTTGTCTATAACGGCCTGGTAGTCTACCTGCTGTCTCTGCTGTAGATCCTCTGCCAGACCTGGGGTGTAAAAAAAAAAAAAGAAAAAAGGCTTGTGAACTTATTCAGTGTTTATTTTTCTCAACATTTTGAACTACGAGGTTTGTACAACAATTATATTGTTTGAAAGACCGAGTCCTAGCTAGCCAGAACCAGTTTGTAATCTTTCTACTTTATAAAGGGCCACATTTAATCAGTACATCATCCCAGTGGCATCGGTTTCAGTGAAGTAGTCGACAGTTAGCTAGGACGAATAGCTGTTAATGTTAGCGGAACGTCTACCTGCAGATAATTCATTATCGTAATGTAATATATAATATACTTGATATAAACTCTTAGTTCACCTTGTTGACATAATACAGTAGCTTACATTTCACATTAGCAACGAACTGCTCCATGTTCCCAGAAAACGTGTGGCTTGAAAAGTGTTGAGATTCAGAACTTAAGATAGCTGTCAGAACCTGTCACGAGCCACGATGTCAGGACCTGTCACGAGCCACGACGTCAGAACCTGGCACGAGCCACGACGTCAGCAGCTGTTTCTATCTGGCGGTGTGCTCGACCCCTTGTAGACCAACAAATAAATATGTGTTCAAATATAAATTTGTATTATATTTTCCAATTGTACATTATTTGAGTTGATAATTAGCTGTAGCCTACTAGTAAGCCGACTCAACTCGACAACCAGGACATTTCCAGGCAACGTTTCTGTCAAAGGCTTACTTCAATCAAGGCCCATTTCAATAATCAAAAATATCAACATAAAATGTGCAACAACATAATACTTAGACAATTAGATAGGCTCATGTGACAATACATTGTATTTTGTTCTTTATGATTAAAATATCCATCCAACTCCACAGTATGATGAACATTTTAGAAGTTCACACACACACACACACACACACACACACCCAAGAGTTATTTCGTCACCAAGACAGACGGACAAGGGGAGGCAGTCTCCACCAATGCCCTCCTAAAGAACGTCTTTGTTGCCACGGGTTCTTTTACTGAGCACTTTATTGTCAGCTCAAAGGAAAGAGTGCAAGCTGTGTGCAGAAATGGTCAGTCCACCATATTGTGTTTTTCTACACAGGACTCTAAAGTAAAAACGTCTTAAAAACCCACCCCTCTCAGCTTGCCGCTTCCAGCAATTGTTCCAGGAGGAGACTTATCTGCTTCCTCCTGGCCCAGTGGGAATGCCTGCTTCCCCAAAGACTTTGGATACGACAAGTAGTAGCATACTTGTAGTAGCCACTAAAAATGGTATATTCTAGTATAGTAGGCATATAGCATAGCATAGTATGTGTACTATGCTATACTACTATACCATTCAATTTTTAGTGGCTACTACAAGTATGTACTTGTACAGTATAGTATAGTACAGTAGTGTAGTGTGATGTGGTGTGGTGTGGTATAGCATAGTAACAGACAAAATTTATGCAATACTAGATTTGTCTTTACGTTATGACTGAAACTATTAAAGCTTTGATTGTTTTTAAGCCTCTTGAATGACTGTATATGACTGCAAATACAATATATATATATATATATTGCAGTTAGACTTCAACCTCTACAATCAAACTTTTTCAGAGTTTTGGTGAATTGTGTGTCTGCTGGTAGAAAGAAAATGTGGCAGAAAATGTAAATACTCCTCACAGTGAGTTTTATCTATGGCCATGTTTTCATTTAGGCTATCCCTGTTTTCTCCTACATGGAGGAACGAGACACTTAAACATTTGTGTGTGGCCTCACTGCCAAGAGGCGCTCCATCCGGACACAGGCGGAAAGGTGAGGCCAGGATGCTGTTATTTGCAGGACCTGCTACACGCAGAGTTTGTGAAGAAAACCGTCTGTGGCACATCCACGCACAACACAGGGCTCACTGACAGAGGACACACACACACGCACACACGGTTTATTTACGTTGATATAAAAAGCTGCATATCCTGTTACTAAAGTTAAAAATAAACCCCGGCAAATATTTATTCTTAACAACCAGACAGATATGGTGTATCTGATAGCATCATGGTTGTTTACTTTTTTGTCCCCTGACAAGCATTTGAGAGTCTGAGAACATCATGGATGTTTTCTCAGACAAGATAACTTTGATTTTATCAGTTAAACAAAAGGCTCTGTGAGAAAACAATCAATGTAGAAATGTGAGTCCGTTTTTTTATTTCCTGCAGTTCTTAACCACGTAGAACTGGGGGAATTGAAGTATGTGTATGTATATAATGTATGTACTGTATATAATGTGGAAAATGGATGCACACTGTATGCACCAAGGTCTATGTATTCAATGTTTCAAGCTTCATTAAGTGTTAATGAGACTTATCTCATTGAAGTCCTGGTGGTGCTATGTGTTGCATTTATTGTTTATGAAGCCCATTGTCCTTTAATTTCATGAATTGTATATCCCCTCCTCAATCCTGAACTTTAAAAACATGGGCTTCAAGCAAGATCTTGTTTCATCTGAATGAAACCATCTGAGTTGAACTGCAAAGTGATTACTTACTAAGTTCTCAACTTAACTCAACATTGATTTTCCACTTCGATCTGAGGAGGGTAAGCAAACACGAGAAAGTATCATAAGAAGTAACACAAACATTTATATAGGAATATTTTATTATTATTTTAGAATCAACCTGCTAGTGAGGAGAAAGTTACTACTCATCGTACAGTTAGAATAAACCTGCTAGTCAGGAGAAAGTTATTACTCATCGTATAAAAAATATGTAGCCTTTTGATTTTTGGACAAAAATGTTAAAACGTCAATTCATAGTCACTCCTCATTAGCTCCCAGACTGAAGTTTGCCCCTAAAAGTGACGTCGCGTGCTTCCTCTCTGCCTTCTATAAAGCTCGGCTCGCGTGCGGGACCGCAAGTGTTAGGCGAAAGGGAGGAGAGTTTGTATCCGCGCGCATGAAAGGAAACGTTAACCCTATGATTGGATGTTGTTGATGTCTATTGCTGTTTAAAGAAACCATTCATTCAAATGTGTTGAGAAAAAAAACAACATTCTGATCACTGACATTTCCTTAGCGAGAACCAAAATCGCACCTGCCCCGAGGAAAAGTCCTGAGGTAGAGCCTATACTCGCCTCATTCCGCGGAGTGGAGCTCTATTGATAACCGCGCAATGGGATTGGAGACAGTCACTGCCTCTTTTCACATTTATTCTTGAGATTTGGGGGATTTTTTTCTCTGTAGAAGTTTAGGGCATCTTCGAGAACTCTTGTTTTTTTTGTTACGTGGATCTACAACACCAGTCTTTGTGAATAACAAGCGGTTTGTATTTGGATGAAGAGTTGTGTGGAGTAACAGAATGGCCCCATCCGACTGTTTTCAGTTAGCCGCTGTCATCTTGTATTGTACAGCACCAATAAATGGTAAGATTGTACGATTATTTTCCTCATTGTTAATCCTCGTTGCTTGTTTATGTGCATGTATGTTTGTAATGTTCTGGATCCGTTATGAAGTCATTTATAGTAGGCTGCATGAAACCTCATTGAAGCTTCAAATGGACATTAAGATAACTCTTTCCCTTTACTATTGTTTTCTTTTTCTTTCTTTTTTTATTTGCAAAGGAAATAGGCTACTCGCGTAATTTAATGATTGGCGCAGCTATACGTTTAGATACAATACATCTGACTGTTTTTGCATAAACACACCTAGTAGGCCTACACTTTATAGTGCCGATAACGGTGACAAACACGTGATTGGTTACGTCGTTTGATTATTCTTATTTGCTTGCTAAATTCGCGAGTCCGCAGGTAGTCACTTGAGCTTGCAGTTTTGATCATAGCCACTAGAGGTATCTTGTCGTTTAGTCCTCTGCATCGTTCTGCGGCAATCTTACAAAACTCTGAGATGCGTCCATTATAAATATGGGTGCGTTTTCATTAGAACTGATATGATGAAAAATCCTGAGAACTTTTTTCTGTAAGATAATTACGGACTTATTCAAATTATTATGGCTATATTGAGATACTGGTTATTGCAAGTATCAGTATACTGTATTTCAGAGTGATGGCAAATGTAGGACCTGTTTTTTTTTGTTTATCATAACAAAAATTTCATTTGTTTATCCAACTGTCTTGTTTCCCTTCGAGAATGTACGATATGGTGGTTGTTCATCCACCTTTTCCTCTGGGCTGATGTTACTGAGGTGGACGCTTGGTTGGTAGGCCTATTCCTTCCTTTAATAAACATCCCGCCAAACAAAGGTGCACCCCACACACACACACACACACACACACGCAACCTAGCCGTCATTCACAGTCAGATCTTACCGTCTGTGTCTACAGTGTTTGCAAGTAAGTTTCCTTCGCTGTCTACGCACAGCACAGAGCGTGGGAAAGACACTAGGAGGAAACGGACAGAGCCAGAGAGCCACCCTCCTGGAATTGTTCTGACGAGCAGAGGTCACGGAAATGGGACACACTACCTGAGCAAGGACTTCTTGCCAAAAACTCTTTGATGCTCATATTGAGACATGTCCAACCTCATCCTTAAAACTGTTTCCCGAATAAGCTCACACGCATTGCATTTTTTTTTTGTTGGTATACTGGGGTTCATGATTAGGTGGAGACGATGGATCAACCTTAAAATAGTGGTAGTTATTGAAGGCGTGAGGCTATGCTCCTATGTTATTACAATTCTGGTTAAGCAGGCCTAATTGCATATTCTCAAACAGGACAGGAACATTGTTTTAGGCTTACTGCTCTGCTACCGTCTGTCTTTTTTTCCTTTATCTGCTATTTGTCCAAAGTCTAACTGTAATGACATCAGTTGACTAAGATAAACAGGATTATTGCTCTATTTAGTTTTGCATCCTCACTGACAATGATTGATTTAGAACTGTTTCAAATGCAGCATCTATCTACGTTGGGTTTAGAGGTAGACATAGGTTAAGTGCTTTAACATGACCCATGGACATGCTCAATGAAGCATGATGAGCATGATTTGTGTAAGTTTCAGATCCGAAAACTGAGTCATCGTGTTTCATTAAGAATCCCCTATTGCTTCATATTTCATAGAATACATCCAGTAATAGTATCTGTGAATACCAAATGTGTTCATTGGATTCATCCATTCCTAAAATCATCTCATGAAATGTAGTTGAGATGTAATTTTTCCATTTCAGTTGAGTTTTCCACCTACATAGATTTAGATAGATTCAACCCTGAAATTTACATCTCACCGAAGTTGGGGATTACACTCGAAATTGTTCTTACAACTGCTAATCAAATAAAGAAAAGCAATAAATTTAAACCTACTTTGAAGTAACTTAGTTATTGTGAATAACACTGCTTGCCTACCTTTCCCTAAAATACTGAACATTCTCTTCACTAGGGAAATTCATATACTTTGCTAATAGTATTAATATATTAACTATTACTGGGGTCATTGCAATTGAAATTAATATGGGTGAATATAGTGAGTATAGTCACCCATGGGAGTTCATCTGCACACTGGCTGGCTTTGGCCGTGCACACACAGAAACACAGAAACACACATACACACACACACACACACACACACACACACACACACACACACACACATGCATACAGACACACTTAACGAATAAACGCACTTACAATGCACTTAAATCTGAAGCCAAAAGGGCAGCCAAAAACTTAGAGCAGCAAGGTATATCTTGTTCCTTATTGCTGTTCTTAAAGTAGGCTTACATTAGCATCCCTTGTGTAGCTCGTCTTGAGCCAGCAATATATTTCCCTGTAACCCCTGCGTGAGATTTCAATTTCAAGGAGCTTCTGTGCAATGCTTAGTTTTAATCAGCGGTGATCCCCTGGGCTTACGCCATATACAACAGCCCTATACGAGTCAGAGGCCACTCACTGTGGCCAGGTGCTTTCCTTTATTTATGCTTTTTTAAAGGGGAGTCTTGGACATTTTGCTTTTAAATTTCCAAAGACGCCACTCCCTCCCTCACTGTTGTCTTAACCCTCTAGTTGGCAAATTGCAAGGGATTTTGGAGGGAACCCATGTCATAAAATATTCCATCACAAAGACAAGGTATAGCACAGCTAGGGCATTAATAACAACTTATTTTGGCTGGGGTCCGAATTCTTTTCAAAGGCGTTCAACTGTTTGCTGTAAATCATCTGGTGGGATATAGCACCTCTTGTCTCTTAGTCTTTGCTATAGTAGTCTAATCTAAAATTACGATGACATTGACACAAAGCCTACTTCAGAGCATGGGAGCTGCCTTTTTCTTTTTTTCACATCAAAAGTTTATAAATATAAATATAAATATAAATATAATGTAATGTAATGTCAACCTCGACAAGCTCTGTTCTTTGCTATTTAGAAAATATAAAAAATGTAGACCCTGCTACTAAATCCAATCAAATTCTCACTCCATAATTTGTAAAATCATGCCAATGTCTTATATTCTTTTGTTAAGTTAAGGTGATGCATCTTTCCACTCTAGGTTGGACACTGGGTGGGCCTAAGGAAACTATCCTTGTGGTGGCCACAGACAGGACACATTTTACCCCCAAAGATACGTGATCCACCCCCCTCACCTCCAACCGCTCTGTCTTTAACTGAAGTAATAGCCCCCTCTCCAGCCCTTTTCAGCTTCTTTTGTTGCCCGTTCTTTGGGACTTCTGAAACCATAAAGAACAAAGGGCCGTGCCGAAACACGGGAGTCATTGGGAGTCACATTGTT
>OMNO01013935.1:0-13684 GCA_900303215.1 Trachyrincus scabrus | reverse complement strand
TAGGTATTCTGACGGCACATGCAAACAGGCAGCCAGGCAAATACAACCAGGTAGACCGGGCGGGACGGGTAGACAGGCAGGTGGGTAGACCAGGGCAGGAAAGGTAGGTAGACTGGTAGGTAAGCCAGGTGGGATCGGTAGACAGGCAGGCAGGCAGACAAGGGTAGGTAGACCAGGTGGGACCAGCAGACAGGTAGGCAAGTAGACAAGCGCAGGTAGACTGGGCGGGACCGGCAGACAGGTAGGCAGGTAGACAAGGGCAGGTAGACCGGGCGGGACCGGCAGACAGGCAGGCAAGCAGATGAGTAATGGAGTGTGGATCTACATCGGGAGAGAACAGTTAGTGATAAATTAATCTGGAAATTACTTAGAGTATAAAATACATCAAAGGTGCCAAGAAGGGACACTAACTAGGTTAGAGTAAACAACAATCTGGCGATGAGTGGATGGAAAGCCGGGGTTTAAATACTGCATGCAGATGAGTTGATGAGCCACAGGTGTGTCAAAGCAGATCAGGTGAGGTAATTGGATGATGTCATCAGGGAGGAGCAGGAACCTGCCGACACGCCCACCAACACATACAACACAAAAACAGACAAGACAGACAAGGAGAGTAGCTCTAGCTGCACTAGGAGGCATAAGTGGACTGCGTGACACAATGTAGTATTCGTTTTAAATAATAGGCTGAATAACAATACGAAGGTATATGTTAGTTGACTGACAAAACAAACTTTTTTTTATAAAACTATACTAAATTTTAAAACATAAGACGACGTGACATACCTAAACCACAGACATCAATGTGACCTATTATAATTCAATTAATGCATACGTCAATGATGATGGCATATGATGTCATTGTGCTAATGGAATTGTTATTAGCATGGCTAAAACTTAGGAACTATATATGTGGCTGTAAATGCTCCACAAAGACAATACAAATCAAGTCATCACTGTTGCCCATAGTAATAAGGATTCCAAATTTAGTCAAATCAAATAAAGTCCTCCTTTGGAAGCCTCAAAAGATCTAACGACTCTGCTAAAGATCTTTTCCCCACAAATTTGTTAACCTTTTTAAAAAAATATATTTTTTAATTTTAATATATTTTTTCTTTCCTGTATTAAATTGACGATAGACAAATCGGCGCATTCTCGCATATAGTACATTTTTACAGTTTTATTTGTATAGAAAAATTGTAGACCTACATGTGTTTTATTTTTGCTTACCAATAAACCCAATAAAGTAACAAAGCTGTTTTATAAGAATATTAATATGTAACATTGCTTTATTTATAGCCTACATATATGCGATTGATGTGCGACATTCAGGTGTTACAGCGGGGATCATGTTTACAGCATATAAAGTCGCGAAATTGCTTGTAACATTGTTTTCTGATACCATTTCGGAATTTCAAGAACACACGTGTAAACAAGACATATTTAGGAAAAGTCATGAAAGGGCGATGCTGAAACTTGGTTGAAAAAAAAAATACTAGGGGTCAGAATGACCCCCTCACGGCAGTTCTAGTGTTAACAATTTTATTGCCATTCCATAGGCTCCTTTATGAAACATTGAAGCGGTATCCATAGATGTTTAATTAACTCATTTTCCTGCCTGTTCAGCCCTCTTCTAACAATTAGGTTCTAAGAGTGGTATCCAGTTATTTTAGTTTTTCTTTTTTCTTTTACCGTCAATACTATTTACTTATTACCAAATTACTTTAAGAATCACGAATCACACAAGAAGAGTATTCAAAGGAATTAGGTTTACTGAAGCAATGGTTACAGTAAACTGAGCTGGTCTATGGAATAACTGAAGCAAAATAGTGAATACAGTTTCTCATATAGGTCTAGTCTAGTGGCTTCACCCAATTGGTGGAGCTAAAACAAAAACTGTTTAACATAGTTACGCCCTAGTTTAACACCTGTTTTTAATATACCATTATATTTTGTTGCCACGTATAGTTTCCACACCGTTATTCTCCGCCCATGTACTTTTTCCATTTCTGAGAGATTATGGTATCTTAAACAAACATCTGTCAATCATACTTATCCCTTTGCTTGACACCATTATAGTAATAACATGAACATTTTAACAAACAAATTACCTTTAAATGATTATATAGATTATAGTTTTTACTTTCTCACTTGATTATGTGTTTTAATTATTTCCCACACCTGCATCAATGCTTTGCGACAATTTATTTGTAGAAGAGAAGTCTGCCACCTAAGATCTGACAATGGAACTAACTTCATTGGAGCAAAAAGGGAGCTAAGTGTTGCTCTAGCAGCTTTGAATCAGAACAAAATACAAACTCTTTTATCCGAAGGAATCAAGTGGAGCTTCAATCCACCAACAGCTTTGCATTATGATGGCGTATGGGTGCGTATCATCAGAATGGAAAGGTACTGACCTCAGTTCTTCAAAAACAAACACTGGATGATGAAGGATTTCATACAGTCCTTTGTGAAGTTGAGGCCATTCTAAACGGCCAACCCCATCACCAAATTATCTGAAGATCCTAATGATCTTGAAGCTCTCACTCCTAACCACCTGCTCACAATGAAGGTAAACCAGTCTTACCACGTGGTCTCTTCGAAAGGACTGACATGTACATAAAACGACATTGGAAAAAGGTACAGTACATCGCAGATCTGCAAACTATGGATACGAGAGTATATGCCTTTGCAACAGGAGTGACAAAAGTGGACTAAAGAAAGGCAAAGTTTTGTTCCTGGAGACATTGTTCTAATTGGCTATCAAACAGCCAATCATAGTTCCTGGCTCCTTGGAAGAATACAGGAAACCTTTCCTTCCTGACAAGTTAAAAGCAGAAAGGCTGATGACAAAGCTTTGTCTTCTTAATGAGGCTGCAGGGTAACCTGTAACTAGAAACGTTTGTTTTGATTATACACTTTGTTTCTTGACGATGGAATCTTAAAATGTATGGCTCTGCTGCGTGCATATGCAGAATAGCAGTCCACTTCTGTGTTTGGGTATGGTAGCTTTCACACCTGAGTACACATGAACCGTACTTGAGACCGGTACAGAGTGTTCACATTCCTCAAACAAACTTGGACTTTGAGGTCAAGTGTACTCGGATCCGGGCCTGAGCTTGAGTGAAAGCGCCCTTATATTTAAGAGCCTCACAAGGCAAAGACTGCTGCCTGACCAGGTTTAAACAAGGCAAGATGAGATAGTAGTTTTTTGTATTGTATAGGCCTACAAGTGTCTGTGTCTAAAATACAATTTAATTGCAGTTCAAGTGTTTATGTGATGTTATCATATTCATGATTTTGTGCAGTCTATCATTCATTTACGTTGTTGTATTAATTTATGATCTGTACGTTTTTTGTCATTATAGTGTTACTATATGTAATAACTGAAATTGTTATTATAGTCTTAAGACTATATCTACTATATGTAGTGGAAAATTTACTAAAATATTGCGAACGTGACATAATTTCAGTTATAAGCAACACGACATCACGACAATTACCCTATTATTATATTATCGTCTCACCCTTATCGTTTCTCCCTTAGGAAGCTTTATTTAGAATTTTATTGCAGACAATTCTAGTTAAGAACTATATCTTTTCATATTTATTGCATGTATAAACAGCTCAGAAAGCACCCTTGAGTTCATCTGTATAAAAATGATGATAACTACAATGCAATATTCTAACAAGCCTAAATATTTAGGGAAGCTATGAGACGAGTGATCAAACTATCTAAAATGACAGGTTCCATGATATAATAAGATTTGAACGAATGCCAGCATGAGTCTAATAAGCCTATGAGTCTAAACTTTTTTATTAGTGCAAAATGCTTTTCAGGCCAAGATTAGCCTTTTTACACTGTAGCCACCAGGCTGCGCTGCTTTGGATGACACTTTGGTCCAGGGTCATTGCCCGATCTGGGTCTCAATTGTCTCATTTATCAACACTCCACAGCTCACCCTCACCCACATCCTGCCGTCCCTAAATTAACATTCCCTTTGTTCCTTCATACTGACCAAATGGACCCCAAAGCTGTTAATTACACTCAAGACCTTTTTTCCAACCTGAGTTTAACCATACATAATTTGGGACAGGGGAATCTCCCAGGCCCCTCTTCCATGTATTCCTGAGATGCACACTCTCCCACATACAAGTATACATACAAATCGGAAATAATCTTTCACAAGAACAGTCAACAACAACTTGGATAAAGGACATATACAGAACGCACCTACTGTACTATACTGTAAATTAATGCATGCTTCATACGTTTATTTTGAAATCCCATATTTTCGTAATGTAATCCAGTGATTGAACGAATGTTTGTTTTATTGCATGTTTTATTTCAAAATGCAGATTTTGAGTAGTGTGTATCTAAGAGTGATTTTTATTGTGTTCATCCATGTTGTCACATATTTTGTTGATTCATATATTGTATTCATAGGTATTCATAGTAAAACTGGATACATATTGTTATTCTAGGGATTCTGTATTATTATTTTTGATTGGTAGCAGCTATATCTCAGCCCCTGATTGGTAAAACATTTTATAATTTGTTCAGCATATATGTATGTAAGCAGGTCTTCCATTTCGCCCACAGGGGCACTATAATTCACGAACAAAATTATACGATCAGCGTTGGAAATTGTCAGAAACTTGGTATATAGGCCTTATTTAACATGCTGAACATTTTTGCCTCTTGGACCCACAAGATGCGTCAGGATAGATTTGTACATGGAAAGTTTTGGAAGAACTTTAAGAAACCACTCCAAATGACATCACATTTAGTACACATGCTGGACGTGCCTGACAAAAGTTATTATTTGGTTTATGATTAAATTAAAAATGGCGGAGTTATGCGGAAATCAAAATATTTTAATGACCAAACATTTTCTATCAATCACAAGTCCACCGGCTGAATCAGAATGTTGACTCAAAGTTTAAACGGCTTGACATATCCATTGCTGATCTGGAACAGACTTTAGACACTGTGCAACAAAAAGTCCAACGAAAGTGGTCTTAACGAGCATGAGGACCGAATCAAGACTCTGAAGGAGCAATGTTAAAAATGGGCTAGCAAGGCTAAACAGCTAAGTGAGAGAGTGGACGACCTTGTTTCGTCATTCATCAGAGTGCGAGAGGGGTATGAAAAGGGCAAACCTTCAGACTTTATTTCAAAACTGATACCGGCAATACTGGGAGAAGAAAACTTTGACAAACCAATTGGTTTGGTTTCTTCAGGAGACTCACATTAAAAATATAGCCAAAGGCAAACTACGTTTAGGATGGGCATCACATTCATTTCAGTCATACTTTGGAGCCAAAGCCAGAGGAGTAGCCATTATTATTAAGAAAAATGCACCTTTTGATCATGGGTGTACAATCACGGATCTAAACGATAGATTTATAATTGTATCAGGGACATTAAATTATATTCCCGTCACTTAAGTAAACATTTATGGTCCTAATTTCGACGACCCTGCATTCTTTAAGGCAGTGTTCAATAGGATTCCAGATATAGATGGTACAAACATTATAATGGGAGGAGACTTCAATTGTACTCTGAACCCACTAATGGATAAAAAGGTCAGCTGTGAAGAGCAAGTCTAGCAAAGTACTAAATAATGCTATGTGCAACTTATATTTCGTGGACATCTGGAGGGCTACTTAACCCTATGTAGAGGATGAAACACGCCCGCGTGGTAGGAGCGCAAATCTATCCTACTCTGGATAGCTGAGAATACAAAGAGGTCTTAGCCCCTGCCCCCGACTCAATTCACCTCTTCATACCCTGTAATAAGCAAACAAGTAACATAAGTTGGGCCCCAGGATTTACTATGAAGCATGGTGACAACCTGGGGTGTTACATGCACAGGTAAGGTTGTGTCACATACCTCGTATATCTCCCTCCTTGGCAACTCTATAGCAGTAAGTGAGGTGCTCCTACTCCAGAGCAGATCCCTTAACATAAACCCTCAGCAGGTACAATAATACACCTGAGATAAAGTTCACCAGGTAAAATCAAATGACATAATATATTAAATGGGTTTTCCTTAATAACAAAGATAAAATAAAATATACGTTCCAGTTCAGTCGTCATATTGAGTACAGTCAAACCTTAAAACCTTAGACCATATCTCAGCTTTAACTGTCAAGATAAGAGGAAGATTACACTTTAAACCAACATTAACATTTGCACAAATATAAATTTGTCTTTAACAAAACTTCAACAGCCGTGGTAGTCAGACAAGCAGGAGTTCAACAAGCAGGGAGAACAAACCGGGAAACAGGCAGACACGCGGGAATCCTGAGACAAAGGGAAAAAGGGTCAACGAGGAAAAAATAGGGACTAGAAATAGCAATCCAAAATGAGCCGGGGATGTAACTTCCGCAGTGGTTGAAACAACGATCTGGCGATGAGTGGATGTAGAACCAGGGTAGATATACTGTCGGGTTGATGAGTTGATGGCAAACAGGTGTGTAGACTGGAGTTGTGATCAGGAAGCCGGGGGGAGTGTCAAAATGTAAACCACGGCCCCAAAACTCTCACAGAATGAGGACTACTGAGGGTATGGCCGTAGCCATGACAATGCCACGGCCTTGACAGGCGAAGTCACTCAACCTGGGTTCTCGCCCCTAATATTACAGCTTGACCGGCGACGCAACTTAACGCAGATCTCACTCTCTCTATATTGACCGGCGAAGCAACTCAATGCAATTCTCACACACCCAATGTTTACAGGTGAAGAAGTTCAATTTGAGTTAATCCTTCTTTCCCATTGTCTCTGTCTCTACATACACCTACGGTCTAACCATAGACGAAGTCACCAGGCTCAACTCGCTGGGCTACGTTAGCTTTGTGTTGCGGTGGCAGACCTTTGATGCCCGACTGAAACATTTTCTAGCTCAAACCTTTAACAAAATGTCTGTGTTTAACTCACAAATGATTATTTTCTTCTCTACAGCGCCACTCGCCAATGTTTTTGCAACTGGACTGACGTGGAAATATAGCGGATATCTACTATTTCTTCAATATACTGATCGCCGCCACTATACACGTTAAACGCTCACACTATTTTCTCTTGTTGTCGCGCCCTCTCTCTCTCACGTGCGCACGGGATTCACGCTGCTTCTCGTTCAATGCAACACTATGATTGGACGACACAAGAGTCTCTCTTAGTGCTCATTGGATGACTACTCCATCAATAAATTCAGCCTCTTGGATATCTTCTATCAAAAGAAATCCATGAGTAAAAAGAAAATACTATACTCAAATGATCCAGTCCATTTCTCTCTGTTACACCTGCCACCAAAGATTATTCATTTTACTCCCCAGTCCCATTCCAGGATGGATTTTATACTATTAGACTCTAAATTGATCTGCACACTCAATCTGAACTCACAATACAACAATAATTTTATAAGTGATCATGCTTTTTTAGAGTATAAGTCAGAAAAACTACCTCACATTATAGCTACAAATAACACGGGAGATGTAGATGATTCGGTATTGTGGGAATCAATCAAGGTTGTGCTTAGAGGCAGTATTATCTTCTCCTATGAAGCAAGTAGTAAGAAACAGGCAACAGGAAATAGAGGGAAATAGAGGACTCATTGTCTAAACTAGAAAAGGCACAGAGCTTCTGGGGACCCAAATGCGTTGAACTCTATTGTCTCTCAAAGAGATGAGTACAATACAATACAATATTATCTGCTCAAGTCAATACGCAGCTATACAAAATAAAGCAGAAACAATTGGAAAAAGATAGGAGATAGAGAAAGGAGATAAACCTCAACATTTACTGGCGCATTAGCTGAGACAAGCACAAGCCTCTCGGGCAATACTTAAAACTAAATCAGACACAGGCACTGTGATCACAGACCCGATGGGAAATAAACGATTCATGGAATTTTACTCAAAGTTATAAAAATCAAATGGTAACCATGACCCTGAGGCAATTAAATAATTTCCCTCTGAACTGAATCTCCCTCAGCTCATTAAGGATACATGGAAGAGCTAGACAAGGAAATCTCTATTGGAGATATAATAGAAGCAATAATAGAGTTCTAATAATAAGGAACCTGGCCCTGATAGGTATACTATAGAATTCTACAAATGTTTCTCAAAGGAGCTGTCCCCACTACTGCTGCGCAGGTTTAAACATGCTGTAGTAAAAAGTGGTAAACTGCCTCATACACTCTATAAAGCAAATATATAATAAATTTTAAAAAAGGGTCGAGATGAGCTAGATGTAGTATATATATAGTATATGCTAGGCACGATAAAGAGATGGTTGTGAATCTTTTATTCTTATTTGTATGTTCCATATAACCTTTGGTATATGACCACCTAGAACTCTGTGCGTGTTGCTGTTACAATTCACACTCATCAGTTGTCCGGTGAAGGCCGAGGCTACTCGCTTGGTTGCATTTAACAATGGGCCTCTTTTTGAGTTACCAAGTGATGTTGTCTAGTTGGGTGTCAAGGACTTTGAGTTATTATTCTGTTCAAATTAACCCTTGATGCCCATACTGCATTAGTGTCTTCCTTTTATCTTAACCTCCCTTTTGTCGAGAACTAGCTTGTCCTTGATGATAAATAATAACTATGTATTTGTGGCAGTTTCCCCCTGCCACATGCCATCTACTAAGACTTCTCCCACAGCAGGACACAGGCAGTTGATGAGTAAACCGGGTTTATTGTTAGTTTGTGGTAGTCTGAACAACAGAGCAGGTGGTACATGCTAGAGCTCTCCTGAGTGTGTTTGCTGGTGGCTGGTTTAACCTGTGGGCCTGATTGGCCAATGCCCCACAGGTGTGCAGCCTCACCCAGTCCCAGAGTCTAATTAGTCTAACTCCGACCAGGTGAGGCTGCTTAAACCAGCCACCAACAACACACACTCCACACCCACCTATCGAGTTAGTCTTGGACTAAGTGTCCTCTTAGTTTGCGTTAAAGCCCCATAGAACCTCTGGTCAATCACAGCAGTCTAAGAAGATCTGGTGTGCCGAGGCTAGCATAAACATGCTGATTAGAAGGAAAAGCTGCTGCAGTCTGCGGTGTCAGCTCTGTGATGCCCTAATGGCAAGTGTACATGCAACACACACACAAATGCTAAATTACACAGCATAGCTAAACTCCACCCTGATAACCTTGACCATGAAAAGGCTTCCTGCTAAGGCTGACCCTGGATAGAACTTATCGTACGCTTCCAAACATACAAGACAGACATACAAACGAACCAAAACTCGACAGACAGGAGTTTTCAATGCGCCGTGGTGTAAGCTTGAGCACGCCGCCGCGGCGGCTAAGGAAGAGGAGGTTCCTTCTGTTGTTGAGTGCTTATGAATGTGGAGTAGAGTGTGCAGACGACGAAGGAAGGGGAGAGATGGAACAACACCAGACGGTGATCTTATTAGCAGCAGGAGTTGAGTACACATGGAGGGCCGCTTCTTGTGCTAGCTTCAGGTTTGTTTTGAAAATATGAAATTCTTCCCAGATTACAGCCAGCATGTGACTCCCGCTCCAACCATTTTAGAAGACACTAACACTTTCAGAACACACACTAACTCTTTCATACGTGTGAGTGTTTGTGTTATCGTGTGTCAACAGTATGAAGGATGTTCACGGTCACATATGTTGAATGTCTTCTAATCATTCTAGCCAGTGGTGGCCGGTGACCACTGCTTTAGCCTTCTGATGGACAGTAGATGATGTCACACTTGGTCTTCTTAATACGATTTAACTAAAGTGACCGAGCGTTCTGTCTGCTAAACCAAAATTAGATTATAACATGAATTAAATTAAAAGCTGTGTCTGGTCCCATATGCAAGTACTTAATATTTTACAGAAGAGCAATTGTCATTCTTATTGCATTCATGCTTAACTACATTGACTTATTTTAGACAGCCCTGAGGAACGTATGAATATAAATATCATTGTTTTACTTCTCCACAAGGAAACTGCTGAGCGGTAGAAGAAACGCCGGGACCTGCTGACGGGTAACATGTCTAAATTTGGCCTCTGATCTTTAACCTTTGTCAGGTGTTAGTGGCTGAGCCCTGGAGGTCTCTACATTTATTCAGGCTCAATATGTTTTGTCTTGTTTTTCATGAATCCCTCTTTCTTAAGGATTACTGCCCAGAGACTGTGTGAGGCCCGACACCAGCTACGCTGTGAGTTTTGTCAGGTAGGTTTTCTCAGGTGTGTATCGTTGGGGTGAAGCCAAGACCAGTTGGATGATGAATCAGCAGTAAGAGGGCTACCCAGGGATCACAGCTGTGGAACTACCAAGGCTTTGTGAAGCCAATTTCATTTGGTGCTCAGGTGACGCACGCTGAGAGAAACATATCAAACTGGATTCAGCCGCTTCTAACCTGTTCTCGGTACTTGGTTTAATATTGATTGTCCCATCATGATCACGTCAATAAGGCGTGTTACTTTATTTTTAGTGTTGGGGGCAGGGTGGCTACATAGGCTACATAGTGGGTGATGCTTGGGTGCTAGATGAGCTAATCCCAGCATGGATCCCCCCCGTGGGCCTGGGGAGGAGGGTGGTAGGTCAGGCGTTGCGGGAGGTCTGGGCCTTAGAGGTTCAACAACTAGGTGACCCGCTTTCCCAGAAGCCAGTGCACTGCTCAGAGGGAGGTCGTGTTGGAGAAATCAGCAGGATTTTCTAGATGGGGGATTTTGGGGTGATGTGTTATTTGGGTAAAATGCTATATATACATATTGAGTTGAATGTACTTAAACTTGCATTGTAGTCACATATGATGACAATACTGGCGATATTTAGATAGAGATTTATACATCCCAATAGAGAGTATCTATTTTGTATTTCTATTTTCTGGCGAGGCACAAATAGTCTCAATACTTTCCTCTCGAGTACATCCTGTACGCAAGCCCCGACTCTTCAGAAAAACACGTTTGTGAATGGAATGGGATTTGCAAAACGTGCATCTGGACAAGCCAACGGGAGATCTCCGTGACGACGGAAGGCTAGGGCGCCATTGGCTGGAGCAGCCTGCTGTGCCCGGGGTCACGCTGCATCTCTGACATCCAGAGCATCAGCAGCGATGGATCAGGAGCGATGGATCAGGAGCGATGGATCAGGAGCGATGGATCAGCAGCGATGGATCAGGAGCGATGGCAGGACCATGCAGCCTGGAGGAGGGCTACGAGCAGCCCTCATGGAGGCAGTGAGAGCAGAGCCGGTCCATTACGACACATTAACTGGATTGGACATTTAAATCAACAGCGGCTGTGAGCGTGTGCTTAGATATGCTTAGGCCATATCCCAAGTTATCTTTAAGAATTCTTCTTTAACTATTCTGGGATGGAACAAAACGTCCTTCCATCTTTACTGTCCGGACATATTGGGAGCAGCAATGATTATTACTGATGGCCTGAAGACTTACAATTTATAACCACCAACTTAGAACTTCCCTCATACCTGTACAACGATGCTTATGGTGACCTTAAGGGCAATGTTTAAATCAGTTTAGTGTCTATTGTTTCAAATCCAAAACCAATGCTTACATACAGTATTTGACTTCAGCATAAAAGGCGCGTTCCTACCCAGTATACCAGGCGAGTGAAGGAGAAGACCGGACATTCAAACTTTAGTTTTAGGTTTCTTTTTATTTGAGGTGCAACCGTTTAGTGCAATCGTAACGTCACATTTGCGATGGGCTGAGGAGCATGCACAAGACCGTCTCTGCTTCCACGCGTCGCCCACAGAACAGTCGTACAAAGAAAATAGAAATGAAACTCAAATCAGCACAACTACAAGAGTCTCTGAATGGTACAGTATGTCTCAGCGGAGCACTGTAGGCCGTGTGTCACTAACAGCAGAGGTGAGCGGACCTTCCTGGTCAGTCTCACACTGACTTAACAGGTAGTTCAAAACCTGGCCAAACCATAGATATATATACACATATACATACACGACAAGAACACAAATAATAATACTTAAAAAACAAACTTCTCATATATGTATCTATGGTTACAAACCAGGCACTTTGTTGATCAATCTTTCTATTATTAATTTATTCAAAGACCAACTGACACTTAACAAAAACACAATATAAGAACAACAAATTGCAATCCTATACTTTTTCCCGGCACTCCCTACAAAAGAGTCCCTGCTTAACTGTCCCCATGTCGGTTCGTTGCTCATGGGGCAACGGCAGGAAGAAGAGAAAGTGGGGAGTTGATGTGAGACTCAAAAAAGGACAAAGTGAAAAACAAAACAAACAGCTGATGTGCGTAAGCCCCACCCCCCTCCACCTTAAACTAACATAAAACTACATAACAAAAAAAACATAACAATAAAAGCTCCTTGTTGACCGCCCTCACAATAAGAGCGCGTTGAGAACGTAGTCCTTTCCCTCCCATTCCAGATGGGTGGTGTCCGACTCTTCTTCTTTTGTCCTCTTTTGCGTTTGATTTTAAAAGTCCTCACTGGTCCCGTTGGTGGCTACTACATACGTCTGTTTCTGACGAGTGTCACTGACAAAAAGTGCTAAAACATAAAGTAGAAAAAAAAAAGGTTACTTGGTAAAAGCTTGGGGGGGGGGGGCTGCAGTTGCGATCCGGTTGCAGCGTCTGAACATGCGAAAGTCTCGGCAGGGGATATCACACGACGGCTAACAGCAACAAGACGGCCAGATCGCTCGGGATTGTCCCAGAACCGGAAACTCGCCTACTCGTTGAATTCTGGGACGTAGTCTGTAGTTGTTCCCCTCTTTTTCCTAGACTCTTACAGCGATACACCCCACCCCCCCAGGTCGCCATGACGATTGTCAGGAGCGCGTCAAGCGTAAAAAGGAACATGGGCGTGGACACGTACGGGCACACCGATAGCGAGTTCTCAACATTGGGTCCAACAACAAATGTGCAAAAAATGAACTAAATCAAAACAGTGTCTTGCTTTTTAGGTTTGTTTGTAGTGTGCTCTCCTGGAGACCATGGCGTGTTCCCCACGCCACCCCTCATCTTTCTCCTCCTTCTCCTCATCTTTCTCGTCTCTCCTCCCAGAGTGGGAGGAGGGGAGGGGCCCGTTAGCCTCCCCCGCCGGTCACTATGCCGACGGGCCGGAGTTCTGCGAGGACGGCGGGACCGGCGAGGTCCCGACAGGGCCCTGCGGTGGGGCCAGCGAGGTCGGGGGCTGGGCCACGCCGGTCGGTGAGCCGTCGGTCTGCACCTGGGCCTGGAACTGGGCCATCTGCTCGGGGCTGGCCAGCGTCTTCAGCAGGCTGTTCTCCTGCTCCAGCTGGGAGTTCTTCTCCATCAGCTCCTTGATCTGCTCCTTCAGCACCTCCACCTCTTCGCGCACCGCGTACATCAGGTGGCTCTTCACCAGGTCCTGAGGACGAGAGAGGTTAAATAATATGAGCGTAGGAACCCTGGTGGCGGCGGAGCCTCAACCATAACAAGCTGAGGCGGCCACACAGTAAAATATACCATGTCGTTAAAATCATTTCAAATTAGAAACCTGCGTCCTCACAACAAAGGGCAGCCAATACATGTTTTTATTTAAATAATGTTTAGCAACAATTATTATTATTATTATTGTTTTCTTGCACTGGCCCTGTGTAGCCTACAGCTGGATCTTCCTCCCGCCGTCCCCAAGCTGACGGCTCAGCATTCTCCAGGAGGGATGTGTGATAATCTGAGAGCTCC